>LKNJ01000650.1:208824-285949 GCA_002120245.1 Maccullochella peelii | reverse complement strand
ATTGTTTTACAGATATCTTAAATTAACATTTCCACTAGTGAAAACTAAAATCAGTCACTAGTAAGCCCTACTGATTAAATGTTAAAAGGGCTTGCCATACCTTGGTTGCCACCTGTTGGTCTATTTAGGAACAGCATTGTGTTAAACAAAGCACAGGGTCAGATTTTGATGTCTGAAATAGATACCTACCTCTCATTGATTTAGTATTTCTGAGATTATTCCAGTATTTCAGTCCATCATTTGGATTGATACACAGTATGTCTACAAATAGCCACATTCATTTTTTATTTTTATTTCTTAATTTACAGGAGGTTTCATCAGTTTTAATGGATCCTGGAGAGTCCAGGGAATCCTGGCTATGTCCCGCTCCCTAGGGGACTACCCGCTGAAGAACCTCAACGTAGTCATCCCCGACCCTGATATAATGACCTTTGACCTGGACAAACTGCAGCCAGAGTTCATGATCCTGGCATCAGATGGCCTGTGGGACGCTTTCAGCAACGAGGAGGCCGTCCGGTTCGTCCGCGAGCGTCTGGACGAGCCTCACTTCGGCGCCAAGAGCATCGTCCTCCAGTCTTTCTACCGCGGCTGCCCTGACAACATCACTGTCATGGTGGTGAAGTTCAAAAGTGGAGCTGGGGGGAGTAGCAAGGCGGGAGGGGTGTAGGTCAGAGTCAAGTTTAGAGCTCACATTTTGATCAATGTTTTCTATGATTTCCATCCATCCATCTTCTGGATGGAGCAGCTAGTGTGATATCACAGGAGGGCTGGAGGAAGTTAAAGCATGGACACTGAGAACTCTACTTTAGACAAGTGCACACACATAAAGACATACACACACGTACAAAAACAGGTAAAAATAGGTTTTGTTTTGTTTGTAGGTTTCTGATTGAGATAAGGGCATTTAAACACAATCTCATAACCATCTGCCAACTTAATGATGAATACACTGAAATACTGAAACAACAGTGGAGATGCATAAACACAGAACAAACAGACACCAAACGGGGAATTTTTTCTCTTAACCAGCACATGTTAGACTGTGATTGATTAACTACTGTTTACTGTACATGCACGTGAATGGTACAGCTCCACTGGAGGCTTCTTCAGAGGAGGCTTCAACTAGTGCCTACTCAAGAATTGCTGTGCAACTACAGGAAGCTACTGAAAATGTATTTCCGAAAACAGCACCCTGCTTGCTGCATTTTGATGATGCTCTCAAGTATTGTATGCATCTGTTACAACTTTTGACCTGGAAAATGTTGTCAAAAAGACTCCAGTGGATCCATACCTTTATTTAACTTGAAGTGATGCTACACCTAAAATCTAACTTTTACACGTCTTTAAATCAAAGCAAAAATGCAAATGTTTAAGCAGGAAACTAATGAATTGTGAGGTGGAATATAAAAGGCACATAAGTAATTGGAATATCAAAAAGTTACAGTTAAAGTAATGTGATTCCATTTTAAAACGTAATTACAAATTCATCTTTTAAAGATGGAATAAGGAAATAGAATTAGTAATTGGCTACTTTTAATGATCTTTTTTTATTATTTTAAGTACTTTTACTTTAAGTTTTATAAGGCATTATTTAAATGTAGATTTAATTGATCAACTTATAATAGCTTTTAAGTTGATCAATTTATTAATTGTTTACAATTAAACAGTTTAATATGGCTAAATGCACAACCTCTGCAACCTGTTAAATGTACGTCTTCTGTTGACTTGTGCACATTTGGTCAGGATAACTAGCTGTCTTAAGGATGGATGGAACTGTTTGCAGGAGCCAGCCAGTAAACTACATTAGGAATTTAAACCAATGAATGAGCTGGAGGTGGGTTCCTCAGGCTAGCTGGTGAGTCACGATAGTGGTCTGAGAAGTTTCTATGTATATTTTCTGGTCCCCGTCATCCAAACTGACCACAGCCACTCTTGTCTTTGAAGGCTGAAACTGCAAAATTTTACAGCCACTTTTCAAGTGTGCAGAAGGTTAGTGATACTCAGAAGATAGATTTTGGTTGGAGTATTACTTCAACATACAACACATACATACACACAAACAGAAAAAAAAATGCACTTTTCAGATGTTTATTTTGGAATGGTAAATTCTTACATATCAGCCAATGAAAATTCTGTATATCCTCAGTAATATAAGAGGGTTTTAGTGTATGTAGAACCTGATTTAGTTCCTGACCTTCACCTCTTCGTACTGCAATTTTATGGAACTAATGTAAACTGTTCCGTCAAAGTTGTTTTACACCATCTGTATCAGGGCATGTGCTTTGGCTTATCCACGTTCATGAACAAAGTACATACCGTATGTATCCATGGACACTGGTGGCTGCCTTTGACCTGGGAAGCACACGAAGCAGGAGGTGCAACAGACCTCCACACCTCTGCTGCCATGAGAAACTAAAAGATGACTCATCATGAACTGTACGGCCGCAGCCTGAATGCTAGTAGCTAGTAATATGATATGCTCGTGAAGCAATACAACTGGTGTCATGGACAGTAACAACCTGTCAAGGAAAGTTACAGTAAACCATACTTGATTTACTACTGTTTTATGTTCAACTACTTTTTACCACTGTGTTTCATGACGTTTTGCATCAGTTGCGAGAAGCCTTTTTTTATTTAACAGTTTACCTGATGCCTTATTTATTGTTGAGTTTTTGGATGTGTCTGGTGGATTGCCAAGTCAGTCTACTGTATATTCATTTGTATATTTGTCCTTCTGCACATGAGCAGAAGTTTACAATCAGTTAGATACCCAACACTTTTATTTGAGAAGCAGTCCATGATACACATAAAAAGTTAAAAAAAAAAAAATTATGTATGTAAACTATCAGTATTAAACAAACTCTTTCATCTTAAATGTATTTCTCCCTTCAGTCTTTATTATCTCAGATGCCTGATATATCATTCTGGCCTACATTCACTGTGCAGCATGTAGTTGAATCACTACAAAAACACACCAACTCTTTATTTTCAATGGTCCTTTTTAAATTAGGTTCTTAGCAGTAAGCGGTAAGTGTATTTTGTGTACTCACGTCTGAGATTTCTCCAAAATTTAATTTAATTTATGTTCCACCACTTATTCCTTCATATCATATTTTAGGCTGTTATACTTATTCACACAACACCTGTAGGTGCATTTTCACACATTCACACCTGCTGCTGGTCCTACAGAAGCAGTTGAGTTTTTAGTGCCTTGCTCAAGGGCACAACAAAAATAGATGCGGAGGAAAGGACTAAGCAGTGACATCTCTTCCCTTCTTTTGCTTTTTATCACCCCCACTGAATTTGACTCAGCTGTGTTCTTGCCACCAACCACCGGCTCTCAAGAACCTGTTTGTTATAAATCAATTGGCGAACAACAATCACAAAAAATGACTTGGTGAGATCAGAGTGAGCTTGGGGGAAAACACGTGACGTCTTCTGAATGTTTCTGGGATATGCCTATCGGATCACAAATAGCTTTCCATGCTGTAACTCTGCGCTGTCGCCTGCAGTGCAACTCAACCTCGCTGCAGCCTTCAGGAGGGGCGCAGACAGCTCGGAATCGCTCGATGATGCCAAGTTTAGTGACGTTCTGTAACAGGTGGAGAGACTCAGAATAGCTCGGACATGGACTGATCCAAATGCTTAAGAACAGTCAAGCGTCTAATAACCATAAAGTTAGGTGCATCACACTATAGCTTTACGGGAACTCTTTGCCCTACTTTATATGGATTCGGCCTTTCATGAGTGAGACAAGTGCGCGCAGGCACCAGAGGAAGAAAGTTGTAATTTAGCCAACTCAGAAATAAGCAACAATCTAACAATTCTGCTTTGTTTTTAATTTCCTTGTATCCCATAAAGGAGTATTGGGAATTGAAGTTACAATATGGGACAGCAAGGCTCCAAATCCTCCATAGAAGCTCGGGTGATTTTCCAGCGCGTTGGCTTAGTGGATACGTGTCAGAAAACGGACGCATGTTCCACTCCAGCCTCTGTTGTCCGCATTCAGAAAAAGGTGACCAGTCAGGCTTGTCTTTACTCTTCCGCCTGGGCGCTGGAGAAGTCAACACCCCACTCCTGGCCCCAAAGCCGCTGTGACGCCGGGGGGCTCGTGTACGTGATGGATAATCCAACCGGTGGCGTGTGGATGAAACCGGGAGAGAAATGGACCAGATCTTGATACAAAAATAAACTCTTCAGGCGAAATGCAAACGATTTCTTCGATGGAATAAAGTCATGCACCCAGTGACTGGAAGCTTTGGCGTCTTCCGAGCAGCAGGATACCGCTGATTTGGGTTCTTGCGCAGAGGTGCGACTCCATGACACATCCACACTACAGCGCCTGGAATCAAGGTGGATTTAAATTGTCTCAGCGACATGGAAAGGTTGACTGGACTGATCACTGTAATTTATTTATTTAGTGTATATGAGAAATTCACATTTTCAGTGTCATGCTGCATGAGAGGAAGATTATGAGAGGAGCTAACTAGTACCGTGCGCACTGAGATAATGTGTTTTCTTTGGAAACATAGTGTCATCGTCTTGTTTCCAACATGACTGTGAGCGATTATGTCTGTTAGTAAGAATGAATACACTCTTTTTTTAGGGTATATTCAGGATAACGTGGTGTAGATCAAATGACAGAAGGGAGCTTGGGTTAAGTCAGTGCTGAGAGTTGGCTAACATCAACCACTCTGCTATCTAAATTAGTGAGGTTTGTAAACACAGTGCACTTTGGCCAACTGTGTCAAGGTCGAAACTGCATCCTTCCAATAGCTGACCAACCTTTATTTATTTTTCCTTCCTTTATATTTGACTTTATCCTCTTTTTTAGAATTCATTTTACTACTGTATGTAATAGCCTACCATAGCACCAAGAAATGTTTTAAGATTTAATGTTTTACAGCATTGATGGTAGTATGCATGTGATGGACTCTAGGTCAATGTTTATGGGTCCTTTTGTTTTTGAGAAGCTCTGGAAACTTTGAGGAGGTTTAGGGAAAGTGGTGGTAGTGGTACATTCACTTGACATTTCCCATTTCTGTCAATAGATGTTAAGGTTGGACTGTGTGAACTGTTGGAAATGTATGTCGAAATGAATAATTTAAAGAACCTTAAAAAAAGCCTGTATTATTTTTCTTTATTTTAGGAGGCTAACACTGGTTCTGTAAGAAACTGCATTTCTTTCTTTGGCAGGTGAAGTCTGGATATTGTTCCTTATGTTTACCTATTGACTGTCACTTACACTGAGGAAACTATTATGTTGTGGAACGAATGTGATCCATAAGTGAATATGTGATTAAAATGAAGTGTGTCACAGTGGATTTTCAGGCAAATGATTGTATCTCATGTGTGCAACAATGTATCCAAGGCACTGTGCACCATGGTCCTATTTAATAAAACTAATTTCTCCTTTTACCTTTCTAATTCAGAATCGTTTTATTTTTAGAAGTCACATTTTGTTTGCTTTTTCAGAAACCAAGTCATGGCAGTCAAAAACATAGGAGTAAGAATGTATCTGATTATCATTTCAATGTGCTTTTGAGACTCTAACTTAAAGCAGAACTTAGATAACACAGTGTCTCGAAATGATGTCACATGACTTACGTCACGTGACTTACTTTCTTATTTAATCCCAAACACGATCTTTTCCTAAACCTTACCAAGTTTTGTTACCTAAACCTAAGGTGACGTGACATGAGTGATCAACCATGTGAATAGATGATAACGGACTTCTGAACCTAATAGTAGGTGTAGCAGGTCCCTTCTAACCCATTTCTATGAGGCTGATAACCACCGATAACGCCCATTCAATCGAGTGATAATATTAGAAACGTGTGCCTGAGGAACGATAAAGTTCATCTGATACTTTAGTTACAGTTTGTGGTTTAACACGCAGACTCTTTGACTAATCGATTAATCTACTAAACGTTGCAGCTCTGGTACAAAGGCTAATATTGAACAGGGTGGACAAGCATTTAAGCAGACCAAGTAGGCTACTGTAATTGACAGTGGGTTTGGTAAATAGTGGAAAGGTTTCAGAAGCAGATGTTTGACTGGACGGACAGAATCAAAACTGGAACCCAAAACCCTCTTGTTGTGAGTCCACAGTGCTAACACAGTGCCAGGAGCACATACCATGAACCGGACCTGTTTGTTTTTCAAAATGTTTTCAAATCCCTGATGAACCAGAGTGAACTTACAGAAACTGGAATTTTATGAAAAAAATGTCATCATATACCTTAAGTATCAGCAATCTTCTAGGACTCGCATTGTCAGCAGAAACACTAACCAACTTTGCTCCAATCCTTTGCTTTATAACCTTTTGCATATCTATGAGGTGTGGCGCTTTATCGTAGAGTCGTGAGTTATAGTCAGCATGGAGCTAATGGATTATCTATTAAACTCTGGGCAACCCACTAAGCAAACATTGCGTCAAAGGAGTACTGCAAGTGGAAGATGTACCTATCCAACTTGAGTTGACTACTTTTATCTCTCCACGTCGCCATGGGACTGCGAGGATCTAAACCACCAGAAGCCCAAGTTCTTCTTCTGGGCCTGGACAACGCTGGAAAATCGACTCTCCTCTACAAACTGAAACACAACGCGTGCGTCAGCACGGTTCCTACCATCGGCTTCAACGTGGAAATGCTCGAGGCGAGAAAAAACGGGAAGAACATCTCTTTAACCGTGTGGGATGTGGGTGGTCAGGGAAAGATGCGCGAGCACTGGAAGAGTTTCCACCAGGACACAGCAGCTGTCGTGTTTGTTGTGGACAGCTCGGACAGGGGCCGTCTGGCGGAAGCGCGGAAGGAGCTGAAGAACACACTGAGGAGTGAGCAGCTGCGGGGCCGTCCGCTGATTCTTCTCGCCAACAAACAGGACGTGAACGGCGCTCTGAATGTCACTGAAATCAAGGACAGGTTTAACCTGAGAAAGATTTGCTCAGGTCGGGATTGGTTCGTTCAGCCCTGTTCCGCATCGGCGGGAGTTGGAGTTGAAGAGGCTTTCAGACGAGTGGTCCAAATGGTCAAACTCCCATCAGACTCTGGGGCGATGAGAGACAATATCATGGAAACAGTGCACTACCTCAAAGCGAATAGCAGACATTAAGTTTTATTTATATGTAATGTGTTATTTTCAAACCATTGACAATCTGACAAATAAATGTTGAAATATGTTTGTTCTAAATATAAACTAATTTATACCAACAATAAATCATATTTTAAGAGATCAGACCTTTTGGTTATACATTTCTTTTATGCGCATATACAGTATCCCAGATGAAACTACAGAATATTGCAAGCCACTCAGGGCCGTTTCTATCTTTGTGGGGGCCCTATGCAAAATGTTGTTAGGGGGCCCATATTTTGTGATATATATATATATTTATATATATTTTTTAAGCATATAGGTGTTTTCACTCAACACAATGGGGGCGCTTGGCTAAGAGAGACCGGTCAATTTTAATTTCTTAAAAATAAAAAAAATGGCGGCTTGGGGGCCCCCTGGTGGCTTTGGGGGCCCTATGCAACCGCATAGTCCGCATATAGCAAGAAACGGCCCTGAAGTCACTTAAGAGTGAGTGAATTTATTAGGCTAATTCTTATTCTTATTCTCAAGATACCATGAAGTATATTACTGTGCATTAAAAGCCCCGCCGAGCGCCACAAACGCAATAAGTCACTGTAGAAATGATTTTACTGGTGTGCAGCGTATCATCTTTCAATTATTAAACAGAATTCGATTAGGCCCCTGTCTCACGCAACCACGAGATAAGTAACAAAGACAAGTACATGGGTCCTTCGGTTTTGGAGATAAACTGCCGCGGTGGTCCTCGGTTGTGAAAGATGCCTTTGGCTGGCGTTTATCCTTCCAACTTGGTAATAAATGTAAATTCTCACGTTCTTCTAACAAGTCTGCAGTGGTAAAATGTTGATAAATCATTGGGGTTTTTAAGCCATTCAGTCTGCAGTGGTAAATGTTAATGAAAGTCCCGGTAAATTAAAGATAAAAAAGACAAAGTGTAGTGCTGGAGGATGCCAGCTAAAGGGATTTTTCACGAAAAGCGTGCCTTATTAGAAAGTGGAAACAAACTTGAACACTCGCTGATGCATGACTTGGAACAAATGGAGCAAAGAGCGATAAAACCGTTGGCCATTAGTAGGTATAAATATCTTGCACACAGTTCAGACTTCTGCAGGGGACATACCAGACAACGTCCTGGGCGGGTTTGTTTTTGTATTTCTGACATGTCCATTAGAATTATATAAAATACAATCTCAAATGTCGAATCTATAGTGACGCCCCAATTTATCCAACCTACGTCCTTGTCATGTAGCTTCTCCCATGTTGGACTCCGGCCGTCCTCTTCTCCCATCCCGCACTGTTTCTTCATAAGTCGGCAGACGTTTGCATTCATCGTATGAGGGCAGTTGAGCAGCAGGAGCCGGATCCATCGAGCTGTCCGGTGTGCAGCTCTCCATGAGCGGTTCTTGTGATGTGGTAACAGTTGGGTGTCCATTGTGTGGCGGGGTGAGCTGCCTGGATCGGGAACACAACACTCGCTGGACAAAGTACCCCACAGCGAACAGAAGCAGCATAATAAGCACCCCAGACAGTTTCCGGGTGACCATGGCGATGTTGTAGTAAGTCTTGTCCACGAACTGCTTGCAACAGGTGACAGCAGTGGTGTTGTTTCCCTGCGCGCAGCAGACCTGGTCATCCCGACAAATGTCCCGTCCGCATTTTCGGATGGAATAAACAACTGTGCGAACCAGAAAGCAAACAGTGAACACCGTCAGTGCTTGATATTTGTAGAAAAGCATCGCTGTTGTGATCAAAGGGGAGATATGATCCAGTGAATCGATGGTAAAGCTTGGGAAACAGGCTGCAGGCGAGACGACTCACTTGTGGATAAGACGCTGAAAGATGCGCTGGTTTAAAGGCTGGCGCAGATCCATAATGGACGCACCGCATGCCCAAGAAGACATAAAAATAGTAAAAATACTGAAAAAAGAAGGGAAACGGACAGTCAAAACAATACAGTATGTCCACTCAGTGAATAGTCAGCACCCAGTATTCACCAAAGTACAAATGGAGCTACACAGGAAGCTGAATGTGTCTCTGCAACATATGAATATGCTAATAAGCTTGATATTAACTCCTAAGTGTACTTCAGAGTGCCCCTGATTTATTATGCACTTAGCCGGTATATTGATGCAGTCCAGCAAATCGTAAACGCAGTCTTACATACAATACAATGGCATAGTCACTTGACGTGAAAGTAAACAGGCGCCGAGGAGATCGACCAGTCGTGTCGGAAGCACTGAGAAATGACCCATGGCGGCGAAGGTGGGAGGGGACATTAACATAAGCGGCCTACAGAAGCCAGTGTTGATGTTTCAGGTCCATGGACTGCGCTCCACACGCCCACTGGGGAAAACAATGAGGGGCGCTGTCCGAGGTGCTGACACAAGTAAACCCAAATAACTAAATGTTCTAGCTGGCAAGAGCACAAAGAGTTTCCATTTGCAATATTAATACTCATGTACATTAAGGGGTCAAGTCAGGTCTTTCTTTAAAAGGCAGCAATGGTTTGGTTGACGTGCCTTAAGGCTGATTAGTATACACGATGCTGCCCCTGTCATCGAGGACATTTGCTAAAACTCTCAAAGAAAGGCTTGGGAAGGCTGTTAGAATGGCAGTGGTACTTTATTTACTCAAAATACCCAGTAACAAGCAATGTTTTCATAGAACTATTCGAATATATAACTTATAACTGCGTTAAGTGACCAAAAATGACGTGATTATGATCAAATTTTCAGTAAGCCATTAATAAAGAACCATGTGACAAATTTTACAGGATGTGGCAGGCAAAGCAAATATTTTATAATTGCATCACATATCCTCAGTGATTAATCAATAATGTGACTACATAAGTAGGTTGCGGGTAGTAATGGAGGGAAGTGCTCTCTAATAGCATGTCTGCTTTTCCCCATCAGAGCAAAATAGCTGAAATTATGTTGGATGAATCTTTACATTGGATGTCAAAAGGGATGCATTATGTGTTGTGTATTTGTGTTAAAATACACAAACACACAATGCATCCTTTTTGCTTGGGCCTAATGACTTTGAGTGCTTAAAACCCAATGCTAATTAAATTGTTTGCTGAAGACATATCAAGTTCTTGGCAAATAACTACTGGATGCTGGATTTGTAAAGACTGAATATCAAATAATTGAGCTGCAATGCTCATGTGTTTTGGCAGGTGCAACAAAAAAAAAAAGTTAATGTAACATATTTATTGGACAAAAAAGCAATTAAATAATTTCCTTTGCAGAAAGTTGATAGAATTTCACAAGATAAACTTTATTTCAAGCGAGATGGTATTTTGAATGACAAGATTAATCTCTGCATTCACAAGTGTTGTCAGCTGTGTCTAAAATGTTTGTCCTCTACATGGCAGCAATGAAACCCCTCTTTTGTTTTCTAAATTATTATCCTCAGCAGTCTCCACTGTGGTCCTGAGTCTCAGGTGGTCCTGTTCTTTGGTGAAAGTACCATTTTGGAATCTGTTGGCCTTGTGTCAATTTTGCTGGATGGCAGGACAATAATGGGTCCCAGCTCGATAGTTCGCTCTGTAAAACAAATCACAAAAATGTGAAAGGGTCTTTCACCTGCACTAAAAAGGTTCAATGAATAATTTGACCACATGAATAAACAGGCATATTCAAATATAATTTAAGAATTCAACCTTCAATGTTTCTAAAAGTCTATTGTGCTTATAAACTGATAAATTGAATACATACTGTATATTAGGTGATAGTTAAACATTTTGATTGTAAAACAATCACTTAGATTTCACTATTTAGACTTTATTATTACCAACCTGTCAGCACATTTGGTTATGCAAGATATGTCCATAAAATTAATTGTACCTAGATTGATCTTATGTAAAAATAAGAGTAAGAATTCAGTAAATGTAATATTTGTTGTACTCACCTGCTTTGTACTCTGCTCCTCTTTTCCTCAATTGAGCAGAGGATTGCTGAGGTTTGTCGTGTTGGCTCTGGTGCATTCCTGGACGAAAACGGAAAAAACTGGTAGGATGTTGTTGATGTCCGTTCTGGACTAAACTCTCCTGTGGATGCACGGAGGGCCATGCTTTGGTGCTGATGGTAGTTTTAGGGGGTTCTGTGGACAGAGGCTCCTCAGCCCGATGGGAGATATCGCAGCTTCTACATGCCTGGTCATCCCCATCAACTGACCTCCACCTGGATAAGGAGGCAAGTTGCAAAATGAAGGGAACTCACTTCTGTGAAATTGGTGAGATCATTGCACCTCATAGCATGTTTTATAAACAGGAGAACATTTTCAGATGACATTCAAGACACAACTTCATTCCTTATTTTCTGATAATGCCATGAAGGAAGAACTGACCGTGTCGATTATAAAATTGCTGCATCATTAGTATAATACCTGTTGTCAATTAAAGAGCAGGCCCTGTTCTGAGAGCTGATAGTTAACGCTACTGGAACAGCCTTCACGTGGCAGGTTATGTAGACCTGTGGGACAGAGTTTAGTGTAAAAAAGTCTTACACTAGCATGCGCTTTGGACAATATACCTGTAATAGAAAAATAAAGATAGGAAAATTAACCAACCAGATTGCTGGGCTCCTGGTAGAACCTGAAGGCATCAAGCTGAAATCTCAGCTTGTGCTCTTCAACTCTTGGTAGGAAACAGGAGGTGGAGTTTGTCAAGTAAGCATCAACAAGACAGCTGTTAGGGCAGCAAAAGAAGACGAATGTTGGGAATGCAGAATGCTAGAACATTCATTTGAACCACAATCTTCATTTTATGGTTGCATTGTGGTGGGTTTTAAGATTTGGTTGTGGAGCTCACCCGTAATGCTCGATAAAGTCATATTTTAACATAGCCTCTGCATCAGGAGTTGCCGTGGCAATGCAGTGGTCAACATAGACTCGCAGGGGCATGTGGTTACCCATGATGGCAGAAACTTCAAAATTAATGGGGTCACCCAGGAAGTAAGAATAAGATCCCCTCTCAAACTGCCAATCGTCTGTGGAGATGAGGGAAAAAAAAAAAAGAGATAATCCAAACAGGCATCTTCAAAGAAAAGCATTAATCATGAAAAGTATAGCATAACACTATTCAGAAGATGCATGAGAATAGAGAAAGATGCTTTATCAATGCCATCATTTTAATACCAGTCATTAGTAGCAGACTGAAATCTATCCGATCCTCTGCTGAAGCCGTGGAGACAAAAGGAACCCAGGTGGGATGCAAGGAAATGCCATCCACAGCATACTTCCTGAAAATTGAAAGAGCAATATTTCAAGATTCGTTCTTAGTACTGTTGAAGTGTCCAAGGAGACTGAACGCAGGAATAAAGTCATATCAAAAGCCAAGTAGCTGGTTCCAACAGCACACACATACACAAAACTACCGTGTCAAAACATACATGACTTACTTTTCATAATGACATTCAACTGGAATAGTTGCTCCATCCAGTCTAAGCAAACCATCAGATGAAGGTTCAGGCAGGTAGACCAGAACATTAGAGTAAGTAATCTTCTCTTTGGTGGACTGGAAAGAACAATGTCAGTCTTTCACAATGTATAATTCTACATAGCAATATAACAACCCACATGAGACTGAGTGAGGTGGTCATTCTAACAGCATGTGAGAAAAAGTTAGACACGTGCACACGAGACAAAGTGCAAACCCACTTAAACAGCTGAAAAATTAATGGCGAATTTCTACAACTTCACTCGAGCTGCATCCCATAAAACAAATATAATGCTTACTGAGAGTTGAGTGCCACAATCCATTAGGTGGGCCCAGATGGTGAATTCTGCCTCTCCCGAAGGGACTGCTCCGCATGCACGCCCTTCACTCAGTGAATCTGAGCCCAGGCTCAGATGTCTGCCGTCCACCTGAAGTCCCGTATCAAACATGTCCGCCTGCACCACAACCTCCATCGAGTCCGGGTGGCAGTTGACCACGACAGGTCGAGGCCGCACGCTGAGTTCCGCGCTTTGCTTCTGTTGGACAGCAGTGAGGTCGGGCTGGATGTCACCATGAGTCCTGCTTGGGATGTGGGATTCTGCTGCGCTGAAGCCTCGGCCGTACACGAACCGGCTTTCAGTGAGTGTGGAAACGGAGATAAGGACGATAAGCCAACAAAAAGAGGTTCTTTGGAGGTTGCGGTCCATTCTTGGCCTCGAACAGGTTTGGAAGGAAGTCTCTGAAAATATCACCGCACCTGTAAGTAATCTTCGGTGATTGGAACTCCTCAAATACACCTGGGCGCAGGGTTTGACTGATTCTAGCCCTGATTAACTCAGCGTGTCTGTGCATCGTTACTTGAAATGTGTCAACATAGAAGTGTTTAGCATTTTTGGTCTATGTAATTAATTAATAACAGGAGATAACAACTTCATAGGACTACATGAAGGCATACGCATTTTTGGTAGTGTGGTCCTTTGGCTAAACTATATGCTATAAGCTACATGTTCCACTAGGTGGCACTACAACTGCAAAAATACGTTCACTTACAATCATTGTCTCTCCATCGACTCGGTTTGAATGAATTAAATGAAGTAAATAATTTCAGCTGAATAGTGTTAGTTCGTTAATAACACGTTTTATGTGTATTTAATTTAAGTAAGTTGAGATAGGACCTTTTGGTTTAATTGCATATATAAAAAAGTATACATTTAGCCTACTCCACCCTCATTGGAAACGGTACGGAAAAGTGAAATTTGACAGGGCAATGATACTGATACACTTTGTAATTTAACAGTCTGAAATGCCAAAAGCATGAAACAGGAGAACAAGGACCTGTCTGCAGACAAGAGTCTTGGATTCAGGAGCAGCAGAGAGTGATTTGAACTTTGGTTTACCCGGGTTTTGCCTCTCAGGCTACACACAGGAAAAAAAAAAGGGGTTTTGTGGTTCTAAAAAATGTTTTACATTTTTATCTATTTTGTTAAATAAGTATAAGGGGTATGTGTCCCTCTGTGTGTGTGTGTGTGTGTGTGTGTGTGTGTTTGTGGTGCGTACATGATGCATGTCGGTTTGGGTGGCAGGTTGATGCTTGTTTCACCTCTTGTGTGTAATTTTTACTATATCATAAACTGTATGAATGACCTGTATAATACAAAGACCAGGATTATACAACAAAAAAACAAGAGTATAAAAACTGAATGACATATTTGATGCTAATCACTAGTATTTAGCGATGGTTACTGGTGGAATACATAGACTGACTAAAAAAATCAAACGATCTCATCAGTAACAATAATCCAATCATATAATATATGTGATAATATTTTTTTGTAAAACAAATATGCTGAGAATATTGTATTATTTATTTAGCTAAATTTGAATGGAGCATTTCTAAACTGTTTTATTTCTACTTTAACTTGAGCAACAGTAAATAATCTAAATACTAGTTTTGCCACTGGTTACATTACATTGCATTATCATGAATATTACCAAAGAAAAAGCAGTTACAGTATATTGCACTGGTCCTAATTTGATTGTTAACATTAAATGGAAACATATTGATATTCAGAAAAAGCTGAATTACAGCTATAAGCAAGGAACCAACAGTAGTGGACCTACCTTAAGTACGGAGGTTGTTGGAGCTGTGAGTCTGTAGCCTGAGAGGAAGTTATTTTTAGGACGTTTTTTGGTAAAACAAACAAAAAAAAATCTATGTTAGTATTTTGCCTAAAAAAGATGCTGAATTGAGCATCAGTCAGAGATAACAAAGCTCTTTCAAGGAACGAACCAAATCCAACATTACCTGTCATTAAAAATGACAGGTGACATTTAATGAAACTAAACATGATTAGGAAGTTGGGTTAGTGCAATAACAATACAGCAGTTTACACAACATTTCAAAGTTTTTGTCAATGGCAGTCTTTGCTATGCTGCCATTCATGCAGGGAATAGTATTAAATAGCTATTATTTATCAGTACTTTTGTACAAATTATTGATAATTTTACCAAATTTTTCTGTGTGGTGGGCTTTGTAAAATAGGTGTGGCAGTATGATAAATGATTTGTGCCCAGTTTTCTTTTTATTGTTATTATCACATGTCTTCAGATATCCTACTCTTTCTCTCGCTTCAGTAAATTGTCTCACACATTTTCTGTGGCAAGAATGTCAAACGTCTCTTTCAACCCCAGCAGCCACAAATCAGTTGTGCCAATTCCGTTGAACACAGAAGGGATTCACATTGAAACAAAAAGCTTTATTTCACTTTCAATTAGGTTTTTTTTTAATAAATAACCAACACGGCTTAGCTGCACTTTCAAAGCATCATCCTCAAAACAAAGTGTCCAACACTGAGCTAAACAAATTAACACAAATCAATTCAGTTAGTGGAATCATGTTCAGCTGACTAAGAAAACTTTATCAGGACATTCCACCGTGAACTCTTTACTATTTGAAAACAGCATATTATTTCTATAGACTCCAACCCTAATCCTGACATTATTGTGACTGCTTTTCAAATATTAGTTGAGGCCAAACCCTAAACCAGACACTGAATACCTTCTTTCACATCCTTCTGAATATCAAAAGACTGTTTTACTGACATAATTATGGTCACCTGAAGTTGACAATTAACACTGGAGTTTCCAAATGAAGTGTGAACAAACACGTTGCATTCTGTTAGTGTAATTCTCACAAGAATCGGCTGGTGGGGCTGAGTTGGTTACAGGAAAATACAGTCAGGTATAGTCCAGTGGCAAAATACCATCGATTTCAGGCCCATCATCATACATGAGAAGTTTTCTCAATGAAAACAAATAAAACATTTCCTGTAAATCACATATGTTGTTGTTTTGTGGTTGCAATAAATTAACCAACTGTAGCTGTCAGGCTCTGACTGATAAGAAGGAAAGTCCAATATGAATTGATAGCTAAACAGTAATACGTTTTCTGGAATTCGAGTGAAAAAAGTAAACAACAGTGAATAAATTAATGATAAATCAGTAGGATTTATGCAGGAAAAATATTTATTTGGTGATTCTTACAAACAAGAATTATGTAATAATAAATAGTTGAAAATAAATAGCTCAGAATAAAACAAATAATAAATAATTAGCACAGTCTATAAATACATTTCTAAAAAAGTACTTTAACACACCATCTTGATGTCAAATATAAGTTACATGACGACATAAGAATAATAAATATGTACCCTTAAAATGTTATAAAGTAGACTGGTAAGTGTTTTCTTTCACAAGTTGATTATCTGAATATAACACGAACTGTTACTGTAGTTTACGTCATTTGTAGGGTTCAGTATAGCTTTCTGAAACTACTGCTCTGTTGGAGCTCAATGATTTATTTAGTGTATTCATCAGAGTTCATATATGCAATGACTCTATTAATTGTGATGGTGCGGACCTGGAAGCCCTTCAGCACTTTGCAAAGGCTCAGTCTTTCATCGAAGGTGCTTGAACCGTCTGCAGCAGCCTTAAAAAACACAAAGGAATTAGTGATTAAAATCAGACTATGACTGTTCTTCCAAAAGATGCCAAAGGGACATTTTTTTAGTTCTGTCTACAAGTGTGAAATCAGAGATACCTGAGCACGTTAAAAAAGAACACACAACTGTATCCTTTAATTCATGGTCATGGTGTGCATTAAGAGATCTCTTACCTCCTCTGAGGGCACGTCTGTTGGCAGAGACGATGTAAAGCAGTTCTGTTGAGAGAAAAAGATTCATTTGTAACATCTTTGACACTTAACTCCTGTCTTTCATGAGCAATTCAGTATTAGACAAGATGTGGCTATTGATAAACAGTGGCTGTTGATTTCAGTTATACAGTTATCTCTTAACAGAAACCTCCCTTTTCACCCCTTCATATACATTTGTACATGTATTATATTAGCATACCATATCTAAAACGGATGAAAGAGCCTGTAGGAGGTGATTTGGCCTAACAGCCCTTCATGAGACAGCTAGTGTTAATGGTAATAGTATTGGTGCAAATGGTATTAAACAAGTGAAGCTGATAAGTGTTGTGTAGAATGAGTTACCTCCATGAGTTCTGTGAGGCTGAACAGAACGGTTGGACCGAGTAAACTGTAAACTGGGTCCGGCTGAGCAGCTAGAAATTTGTAGTAGTGATGCAGATCGTCTCCAATGTTTGTCAGACATGACTTCTGGATGAAGAAACGGCAAAGACAATATAGGCATACATAGTGTAAATACACTCAGTTAGGTACACCTGTACAATCTAATGCAGCCATAACGTCTGTCTTTACAAAGCTCATAATGTTCATGATAATGTTTGTGTTGACACTGTCTGAAATGTGTTAATTCAATTATATTTTTAAAACTGAGGTCATTCTTAAAAGAAGTGTTTTCTATTTTTTGGTCCTTCCCATTTACATTCATGTGTAACACCATCACTAACTATGACCTCAGTGCTAAAACATATAATTTAATTAACACCTCCATGACAGTGTCAACAAAAACTCAACAATATAGGCATCATGAAAGTAGACTTTATGGCAGAACTTTATGTATTGGATTGCATTGGATTGTACAGGTACCTAATAAAGTGGACGTTAAGTGTACATATAAGCTCAGCAAAATACAGTTGCTGAAGGTTGTTTCTGCCTTATACTTATACTTAATGTGTACATTTTTAAAGCTAACTCATTTGACTTTCATAAGCTCTTAAAAGATACATAAAAGTAGAAAAATAAAACAATAAAAAAAAAGGTATTCTCAACATATTTGTCACAGAGACAGAGCACAGCCTACCTGATCAAATTCTGACTCGCTCACGATTCCTGAGCATGTTGATTCCTGTGGGACAAACACAGATTTTAAGGAACACCGAAGCACAGCTACAAAAGAACTACCAAACGTTCAGTGTATCTGGACATAGTATAGAGTTGTATGGGCTGAAACACATCAGGATATAGTATAATATACTGTATATATGTAATAATGAATGATTTTCATTATATTTTGTCTCAAACTTGAAATACCCACATATGAAAACTATCACTATTTACCTGTGGGGCACACACAGATGGCGTGTTAGTCTTCATGTTCAGCTCAATGCTCTGCTTTGTGCAGTTGATTCCACGGAACAGTTCATTCTAGGACACGGAAAGAGACATTTTTAAAACTATAAATTAAAGATGACTAGTGCAGAAATTAATCGGTAGAAATAATTCGTTTTATAGGCCTACCTGTGCAAGTGCATCAGTGATGTTCTGTAGAAGTGTCCGTGCGTATAAAACACAGGAGTCGGTCATCGGTCCTTTACTCATCACCGGCGAAGACTGGCTGACCTGCCACAGAGGACAGGCGAGCACTAGGAGCAGCAGTGCAGGAGTGAAGTCTGACAAACAAGAGACAAACAGTTCCAATTGTAAATCTTCAGTTTTCTACTATGTTGCAACAAGAAAATACTGTTCAGTCAGGGTACATAATACTCACAGAGCTTGACGAATGGCATCTTTGATAAGACAGTTTATTCAGCTTCTTTGGTGTGACTGACTGCACTCAGACATCCTTAAATGTTTTATACCCAGACTGATGCAGGGATTTCCCTCACGGTACTGCAGTGCATTGACACCTAACTGTAAGCTGAAAGTGTACAGTCATTTGACCCCTATATCACTAAATGCTTTGGTGAAACTGGAATTAACACAAGGCTGATGAGTAATGGAGCTTCACACTGGTTACTGTTCATTGTTGACACTTCCAAAGAGTGCAGAGTGAAAGCAGAATAGCATATAACATGTATACTATAACAAATAACCTATATAGCACTTTTTTTTTTAAAATTGTAATCCTGGAAAGCCATGTCTAACATTTGTCCAATGTCTGCCATGTCCAGTGTATCAATAATCACAAAAAAAATAATACATTTAATTGTATTTAAGTGCCAGACAGAGAAAAACATTGTCAATTGATGACAACATCTATACAATCTGATAGAAGTTAAAAATGCTTTTTTATTAAATAAGGAGGATTGTTATTATGAATTCATAATAATTCAAAAAGTATTTAAAATATTCTTTGTTCAATAACTCGAACCAGAATGTCATTGAATGTTTTCCACGTATGTATACAAATTTGGCTTCAAGGGAAAAAGTACACTTAAAGATTTATTTATTGTTTTACTTTAACAGGTTTATTTCAACAATGTATCTATGTTACAAATGTCATATACTTTTCAAATAATTTACAAATAATAGAAATGATTTATGGACTCTTCAAGTTAGTTCAAGTGTGTTGAAGATTGTGTAATATGTACATTTTAATTAGAATGATTTTTTAAAAAATTATCTTTGGCTCAGTTACTTTTTAATAATAATACTAATACCAATACTACTACTGCTACTACTACTACTAATAATAATAATCTAATAGCAGTTAATTTAGTTTCAGTTTTGTCCCCACAGTTACGTGTCAACATAAGTGTGAAGGTGTGAGAAAAACTCGACTGAGCCCTTTGGTAAACCTCCGACTGCATATGTGAATGTGAGCAGATTTACTTCCCCAAGCTGCACTTGATGAAACAATTTTGTTGTGTTTTTTGAATAATTAGTTTTTACAGGAAATAACATCTTCCGACGGAGAGTTAGCCGGGATACGAAATGCAAATGAACTCTCATGAAAACCAGCCAAACATAAACAAAGTTCACACGCTTGAAACATTTATTACTGGAGTTTTTCTTTTTTACAATCATTATACGGTACATTTATCAGTGAAGTGTACAATAGAAAAAGAAAGTTTAACTTTAATGACATTCTTAAAAAGGTGAGAGCGAAAACACTTAAACAAAGCCAGACAAGGCATGTTCTTCATCCTTTTAATAAAGTATATTTTAACATTTACATACAGTACGTCCATAAATCTTCTGAACAGATAAAATAGATATATGTTTAGGCTGTGATTTAATAATATATTTGTTTTACATGTTTATATTTACCCTTTTTGTTAGCATTAGTAAATTGAGCATAACAAAAAAATGACTTGAACATACCTCCACTTTTGCTTTTCTGTCCATTTGATTAACCAATATAATTATTTAACCCATATCTTGTAATTTTGTCTATCGTATCGAGGAGATAAAGGCATTTGACAAATGCAAATTTGTCAAAATGTTGTCCAGTAAAGCTCTAAATGCATCTTTAAAGCAGGTGGAAACTGTAGCAGCTATTGAGTTACATCCAATTTTCTGTCTAAATGATCCTCACAACACCACCGTGAAGCTAAACTGCAAATCAGAACAGAGTGTTTGTCATTTTCTATTGCAACAGCTGAGATAGTAGATGTTTAATAGTGAATTCGAGTGTTATACAGCGATGACACCAGGCCCTTAGTGAAAGAAATGATAAAAGGTGAACAGAGCATGTGTACAGATGAACTGAACAATCCTCTTGATTATTATAGAGACAAACAAAAGACGAAAAGAAGTGAATTGATGTTCAGTTCAGTCAGGTGTGGCCCATAGAAGTCATCATCCTTTTTGAGACAAGGGAGAAACAAGGCGTGCAGGCGCTCTCTCCAACTCAGCATTAACATACATTAGTGTACCGTGCAAAATCATGAAGAGGTAAATCAGGGTTAGGGATGGAATTAAGTTGAGAGCATTCCCCTAATTCTATAAAATATAGCATGATTAATCATGCTGAGTGGGAATGAAAACTCAGCACAAACTCAACTGTGTCCATTACTGAAAGCAGTGATGACTCAGATGCTGGATCCTCTGTCCTCTTCCGCAACATCCTGCGGATTATGAGTGTGTCAGTATATTCATTTCTCCAAAAACAGTCAGCACAGATGATGTTTCATTAGTAACACTGGTGACAGTCCATGGAGCGGGAGGTAAAATGACGTGCAGGCGGACACACGTGGTGACAGGGTGTTTTATTTAGAGATAGCTTTCTCTGCCTGGTGCCGCTGATGGCTGTGAGCGTGCCTGTCGCAGCAAAGACAAGAAGCACATTAGAGCAAGCACAGGACAATACAGTTCACGTCCAAATACAGCTAGATAGAAAGACAAAGAACAGAGAGAGGTGATTCACCTGGTGAGGTCCTCTATGTCCACCAGCATGGCATCCTGCTCCACATGCAGCTCATCCCTCAACAGCAGCAACTGCACCAGCTCCTCATTTAGACCTGTGTTAGATTTAGGAAGAGAGGTGGAGAAATCAGCAGCCTGATCTGTAAAAAATGGTTTGAAAATGTCCATATTTCTAACTTAAAAATTTCTCTGTCAGTTTTTTAAAGGTTGACTGCATGTTAAGTCTTTTAAAATTAATATTAACATCAATACCATTACCACTGCTATTACTCTGTACGTAGAACTGTACTGTGCTGTACTACTGTATGTTCTCTTTCCTCCAGCTCCCTCTCCCTCTCTCTATAGATAATATAAAAGGATAACTGGATTTAAACTAACATTATTTCTCAATGGTATACTCCTTTTAGCCTATATAACTGAAGTATTACATATGGTGAAGAAGGTCTGTGACCCTTATTTTTAACACTTCCAATTTGTTGGTATGCCACTAAGATGGGAGGATAGATTTTTGTGTTGGGTTTATCAAATACTTGCAGTGATGTTTGTGTCACACGTCTGTCTGTATCTGTGTGTTTGTTTGTGTGTGTGTGATCTACTCACTCTGAATCTGTGAGTGTAAGTCATTTGTGATGACTTGCAGCTGTCCTAGACTCATGTCCCTCATGTCCCCTCGCCTCAGATTCCTCTTCATCAAGCCCTCGCTGATGTGGGGCAGATGGGGAAGCTGCATATGTAAACACACATAGACCGGAAATTACTGCATGTCAGAATGTGCAGAACTAAAACAGTATTATTCAATACTGATCAAAGTCAACTGCATGTATGTATCTATCTGGGTTTGCAAATGCCCTTTGTCCATCAACAGCAGGACAAATTGCTGCTCTTTCATTTACCAGTATCAGGGGTTTTCTCTTGGTCACACTCACCTCGTTACAAACCCTGACTGACCTTCTATTCAGGCCATGTAAGTCCCTTATGTCATTTTATTGTGTTGTTGTGTTAGCTGTAACAGCAAGTTATAGTAAGTCATTCATTTTTCCCCTCCTCACATATGGTGCAGATTTTTCATTGTCCTGGATCATTTCCTAAAAAGCATTTTGCATTTTACATGGAAGAAAGAGTAAAGAACTCCACACACACACACACACACACACACACACACACACACACACACACACACACACACACACACACACACACACAGAAAAATCAGCTGATCTGTATTTCTCTCTCACACTGACTAACCAAGTCAGCTACAGGTGAACGTCTATGCAGTTGGATTTGCCTCTCCACCTCCACCTGCATGCGGGCCATGGGTCGAGCTAGAGCCAGGGCCACCCGGGCCTCCTCCTGCAGCCTCCGCTGCACCCGCCAGAAACCGCCGCAGTCATCTAACGGGTCTGAGTCTTCCTCCGCCGTGTCTCGGTCCGATAACGATGAGCTCTGCTTGCTCTGCAGAGGAAGTAGCGTAAGTGATATTATAATGTAACGGCCAATGTGGTTCTCACACGTGGTTATTACAAAGAGTAATGCGAGTAGTGGAACAAGACAGAAACACACATCCACAAAGACACAGAGATGATCTAAGCTGTGTATACCACAGGTGACAGCGGCGTGTCCAGACTGGTCTCTGTCCTGCTGTCCTCGGCATCGCTGTCTTTGTCACTGCTGCTGTCGTTAACAAAACACACCTGCAGGTTCACCCCACTCTGCAGTCTGAGAGGAAAAAACACAAAGAGTGAGGAACACGAGAGACACTGAAATTCTCCTACTCAGAATGAAACCTGTGGAGAGAAAAGGGAAATTACTGATTGATCGAACTGATTTTGTTTACACACAAAAAAAAAAAAACACAATTTAAATGAAAGAAATTACAACTTGTAGGACTTGGTAGGAATGTAGGTCTTTATATTTATCCTCAACAAGATGATCCTAAAAGACATTTTACAAAATTGTGCATATACAACTATGAAGAAAGGAGTGGAAAGTGGAAAGGCCAGGAAATATTTGGACCCAAGGTTCAAGCGTTTGCAAAATTCTACAAATGATTTTCCACATAAAAGCAAAACTATCTAGCTCTCTATACTGCACTGTACATTACGTGCCAAATTTCATGGGGAATCAGCTGGATTCTTTTTACAGCACAAGACAGGAAGAGCACTGCTGTTTTTTCATTGCAAAGCACGTTGTGTGCACGTGTTTTTTTGTTTTTCTTTGCCACAATGGCAAATGGTGACTTTTAACACACTAATATTATTAAAATAAAGGATCCCGTTTTTAAAGATGCTCAACAAATGCACAAGAGAATAATGACAGGGATGGCCAATAGCAAACACAACTAAATGTCATAAAACAACAGTAATAGTGATAATGTGGAATAATGTCAAAATTAGTATTGTAAAACACTTAAAAAAAGACACCCCTGTCCACATACTTTTGTATGCATTTGGTTTGAGGGTGTGTTTCATGGTTTGGACTAGGCTCCTTAGTTCCAATTAAGGGAATATCTTGATGCTACAGCATATAATTAAATATCCTGATACAATGGTGTGCTTCCAGCATTGTGACAACAGTTTGGAAAAGATCCTGTTATGTTTCAACATAAATGAGGTCTTGAGCCTTGACCACAATCCCACCCAGCATCTTTAGGATAAACTGGAATGTCGACTGCAACCCTGGACCTTATCGCCCAACATCAGTGCCCAACCTGATGCTCACTAATGCTCATGTAGCTGAATGGGAGCAAATCCCTGCAGCCAGGTTACAAAGCCTTCCCAGAAGTGTGGAGGCTGTTACAGCAGCATATAAATGCACATGGTTTTGTGATATGTTAAACAATTACATTCTGGTTATGTTTGGGTGTCCACATACTTTTGGCCGTGAAGTGTAATGGCGTTAGTAACGTCACAGTTTGTGATCTAATCAAGTAGGAAACAAAAGCAATTGAACGCTTCGATGGAAAGACTGAAGCCTCACACAACATTCAGGCCCTCCACAGCAGTTACACCTCAAACCTCAGCATTTCCAACAGCTCAAAACACTGCTCACCCAATTCCAGATTATGATACTCTGACTGAAAGAACCTAACAGCCCAAAGTAACCTCCCCCTACACTAGGACAATAACTTATGTAGCATCTCACGAACTGGACAGTGTGGTGTTGGAATTTCCATCCCAAACTAAACCCCAGAGGGTGTACCTTTACCTCTTTTGTAGGTCACATGACTCTTGAACATGAAGTCCACCAATCACTGCTGCAGACTTATATCAGGCCTCACTTCTTCTTTCAGCAGCACAGATAGAACTGCACTTCCTCTAACAGTAGCCAGTATCATATAAACTCCCCATCAAATGAAAAGGTCAAAGTGCTACAGAGTTACTAGAGGTCAAAGATGTCATGAAAAGAAAGCAGAGTTGTGTTGTATCTGCAGAGGCTTTGGTTAACCATCTTGTGCCTGATGTAATGCAACTCTACGTGTGTGGACCACATGCGTTCGTGGGTGTCCAAAACCTCACAAACATGAAATATCACTTTCATGGGAAAATGATTTCCTTTAGTTTGATTTCATATGTAAAACCTACTGTATATCAACTTTAATCAATTTGTAATGATTTATGGAATGACGACTTTAAGACACAAAATATTCTTTAAAAAAATATATTGGTTAAACTTTATGCATTTTTACAATGAAAGACTAATGCACACACATTTTAAAGCCAAATGCAGAATTATTGTGTAAATAAAAGAAATAAAAAGATATAATAATAAATAATAAATCTATAAATTGGAGATATAATATATAAAATTAACACTTTTTGTTGCAGTTGGTGGCACAATTTTCAATGGGAAATATCTCATTTTGGCATTAGACAATAAACTATATCCCACCGTGAGAATCTATTCAAAGTTTATCTGACTCATGAAGCTGGGGCATCGCTAAGTTTCTATTTCAACAACTTACTACACAACAGAGGTTAACCACTGTGCCACGTCTTTTGTGCCTACTCTTTCCATACTTGTGTTTCTTTGTTCTGCTGCTGATAGTTATTGTTTAGTCCAATGCCAATTCCCTTGGACTGACTGTAAACGGTATATGGTGACTTTCCGGGAAACCTTTCATTTTCTGTCTGTGAGTCACTCACTCTCTTCCTGTGTTTAACATACAGACACACAGGATAATTCAACTTATTTACTTAACCTTTGTTACTGCACTATGGTGTGCGCTTTACCACATGATTCAGTTTCTTCTGTAAATTCTGTTTCTTCCACAAAGTACCCACTGTCATTTACTGTCATTTGCACTTCACACATATGAGCCAACAAGCCAGACCAATCTAATTTTATCTTTCAGATTTGTGTGTTTTTAGTTTAAAGTTCTTAGTTAATAGATCTGCTGCTGAATAGTGCCCTCTTGTGGCTCTTAAATAACTGCTTGTATTTGCCATGGAGACAGAGCTCAAACTGTTACAGACACTAAAAAAAAAAAAACAGGCCACTGAGTTAAATGGAGAACATTACATCGTTGTCCTGTGAAAACCATGAATTTCAAGAGCTATGAAAGACAGCCATGTTTTTTTTTAGCTTTGTGGCAATGTGTTTTTCAGATAATCCAATTGGTTTTAAATATTCTTTTTAATTTAAGAAGTAAGAGTATTTTCTCAATCCACAAAGGTTCATGAAATCCTTCAGTTTATCTTAAAAATTTAAAATCACCACATGTAGAGATACGTGGTATTGATTTGACAGCAGCTGTTTCTACAAAGACTGTATGTATGCCACATACATGCATCAACATACACACAAAAAAGGGTTAGACGGAATGATTTATTTGCCAATATGATGGGCAGGTATATAATTGATGGTTTATATTGGCCAGTCATGTGGTCTCTATGAGCAGGTTCGTTTTATAGGCAACACATAAAGTCTACAAGACCTACAATTAAGTTTTATTTTCAGGCTTTAAAATAGATTAATAATGTTTTCTGTGAATCAATAATTTATTTAATCGAGGGCGTATCTCACTGTTTCCCTGACATCCATCCAAGAATAAATCCTGGGAGAACATCTAAAGATCTAAAGAGTCAGCTGTCACAAGCTAAAACACAATAAATATTGGTGCCGGCCTTCAAAAGGCTACATTGATCAAACGGTAACAGACTCATACACACACTCCATCCAAACCCACCGGGGGGACGGGCCATTCTTGCTGCAGCTGGTGTAGATGACTGGCTCGTCGTCATAGAAACTGCCAAGGGCAAGTTTCTGCCTGATGGACTCTCTCTCATTCCTCTGGGCCTGCCAGAAAAAAAGAGAAAAATACATGAATATAAAGAATATTAATAAAAGTGCTGCTGCTGCCGTAGTTTCATCTCTGCTTGATTGATCAAGTGGGACATACTCACAGGAAGAAATATTAAGCTGGGTGTGTACTTTGCTATATAAATCAAAGCTATAAATACATGTATTGTACCAAATGATAATGCACTTTCTGGTTGAGAGGAGGATGAAGAAAAGAAAAAAAGTAACTTAGGAGGAGGGACAAATACGGATTAAGTAGGGAGATGTAGATGGAAAGAATGTAGCAAATGTCATGCAATCCAATTTCCTGCCTTTCACACATTAAAATAATCCAGCTGTGGGCTCACATATACTGTCATAATTGTATAAATATGTTAACTACATATCAAAGCCTAGCTAACACACTTATAAATTGTTTAAATAATAGGTACATACATCATGCCTTACATAACACTCCTCCTCTCATTTCCTGTTCTGTGTCTAAATAATCAGCTTCCCTAAATATATCTTAAAATAGTCGATGTAAGATTCTACAGCTCACCATACACAGAAAACAGAATACCCTGTTCCTCCTGTTATCCAAGCACTACAATAAATACCGGACTCCATTTGCAGCCTGACTAAAAAGGCACATCTGGCAGATTCGGGTGGTCTGATGTTCTCCCACAGTTCAGAGACATGCAGATCAGGTGAAATGGAAACGCAAAAATTTGCTTGCAGCTATGAATATGTTAGTATACATGCATTTGTCTGTCTATGTGTTAGCCCTGTTATAGACTGCTGACAACCTGTCCGGGATGAACCTGCCACTCACCCGATGCATCCTGGGATAGACTTCAGCACCCATAGGGATGAACTGGTATAGAAAATGGATGAATGAATGAATCTGTAAGCTTCTATCCTCATTAACAGTGCCCAGATAACATCTTGTGTCAACATGGAGGTAAAGTATTACAGTACGTTTTTTTGCTTTTTCTTTATACGTCCACACACCGGACCTAAAAACGAAAAGAAAATTATCCATACCCTAAATGGCACTTTCTCATTTAAATGTTGTTTTACTTAGTTTCTCAGTATTTAGTTTCACTGTCCTGATTTAATTTAGTCCCCTTTCCTCCTCCTCTTCTTCAGTTTATGTCCTGCTCTACATCATTTATCATTTTCACTTTATCTCAGCTTCCACTCTGTAGCTGCTCTTAGATCTCTTTTTTTTTTTGTCAACTGTAAATGTTTTTAGGTCATTCGAGCTGCGTGTGTTTCTGGTACACAAATCTGAAGTCTTGCAGTCTTTGTTTTGAAATACTGCAGAGAAATACTGAACAAAGTGTTTCAGCATGACATGATTTTCTATTCTGGCACTTAAAAAAGTATTTTTGTGTCATGGGATTGTGCCCAGTGCCCACATATCCAAAGGCTGCCTTTGTGTGTCTGTGTGTGTGTGATTCACCAACAACCATTGAATAACACTTCCAAAATGAGGGATGTTTCTCTTACGTGTCAGCGTTCTCTCTCTAAATAACCTCAAAACCGGCCCAATACAAACACCCTCTCTCTTTTTTTGTGACGCATCACTAGATGAGGTTGTGATGTAAGAGCATAAATCACTGTTGATCGCCTTCACTCTCCCAACCGACGCTCTTCCTTCTGCTCATCCAGATGTCATCCTTACCAGCAGACCATCCACACATTCCCACAAAATCTATTTTACCCTCCCAGAAGAAAGTATGTGATATAGCAAAAGCACCTCATAGTCACTGCAAATGTAGAATGATTTCATTTATGAAAACAAAGTATGTCTTACACACACATCCATCATATCAGAGATGAAATTATTTCAAATTTTACTGAGGAGATGTAAAAAAACAGAGATAAACAGGTAAAGATCACATATGAACACACCCACGCCACCTCACAATCACACATCCACTCATCCATCCATTATGGCTGATTCATTCACAGCAGCGCACCCATGATGGATACCTATCACATATACCTGTAAATATTATGCTACACCCTCACGATCACTACGGCATACAAACACAAATCTACACACCTGGTAAACGCGTTTCTCCTGGTGCACCATCCTTCAGCGCATCGTACTAAAACAGCCGCCCTACCCTTCTCTACACTGCAGTGAAGCTAAACCCAGGAGACCCTCTCATATACTGCAGCTCCATGCAGGAGAGCGAGGGAGGGAGGGGGGGAGGAGAGAGCAGTGGCGGGGGTGGGGGCAGAGAGAGGAGGGGTGAATGTGGGAGCAAGAGAGGAAAGAGTGGAAAGAGGCGGAAGCGGAGGAGAAGAGAGAAATGGAGGAGGGAGGGGAGAGACAGCTGCTCAGTGCTGCTCTCCTGTTATCTGTTCCTCCATCTTCCTCACTTGCTTTCTTTCTCCTGCCTTCTCCTCTTCATTTTTCTTTTAATGGAAGGAAATTAACAAATAGCATCTGCTAGAAATCTGTGTCCTGATAAGATAAGGCCGATAGATTTACAGAAATAAGGGCATATGATTGGTTGCACAGCAAGGTGAGCAATACGGTAGGCTAAAAGGCCAGGCTAAACATAGTCTGATAAATGAGACTGCAACACTGGAAAACAAAACCATTAAAGAGGCCACGGCTGATCAATAATAGCTCCTATAATAGTTGTCAGCATTTCTGAGCAACACTGACATGGCTTCTGCATCTGCCCCTTGGCCCAAAGCAGAGCAGTGAATTTTTAATTGCACATTCTCTGTTTGTTTTGTCTCCTAAAGGAATCTCCTCCAGCCCCATTCCACATCACAGATTCAAGTGTGATTAGCCATAAGAGACAAGGGAGCACAGGGTGTATGTGCCCACATGTGCGAAGACAAACACACACACACAGTTTCCACAGTGCTGTGTCACAATGCAGCAGTGGGCTGATTAAACAACATAATATTTTTGAGTCATCTTTCATCCTTCGTCAGCATGATGAAGGCCAAATATCCTCAGCCTTTCAGCCTTTTCGCATTTCTCTAAGGGCAATGTACAGTATATACCAGTATAATCATATACTGCATCTACACACATATAGAAAAGCCAGATATGCATACCCTAATATATTGTTTTGTGTCATCGGCTTTCAATTAATTCAGTTTATGACTTGAGATTGTTTGTGTTCTTCTGTTATTCGAAGAAGTATGTTATTTGTAGAAACCTGGACTCAGAGGGAGTAATTTAGTGCTTGTGTGGCCCAGACAGAAAGAGAGAAAGTCAATCACTCACAGAGATGCTGGACAGTCTGGTTCGCCCTCCAGTATAACAGTCTTCTGCCTGTGGTGCAAAGATATCCTGGAGCTCCTCGGCCCAACTGCGGCTGTTTATCATGCAGCCTCTTCTTCCTCTCTGTTGTTGTATGTCACAGTTGCCATCATCTCCACAGTCCTCCCACCAATGGCCTGCTGTGTCCCTTCTCATGAATACCTCTCCCTCCTCTTCCTCATCCATGTCCACATCATAGTCTTCCATAAACACAAACTGTATGGAGTGGGTGGAGCAAATGTCAGGGTTGGGGGAGGGACTAAGTTCCCTGGCTGGGAATATGGCCACAGATGGACTGAAGATATTCAGAGGTGGGTCACAGATCTCTGAAATCAACTACTTGAATGCTGGTTGTGTCAATCTCTTTCATTTCCATTGAATCTTTGTGTTTTCTGTGAGCATACAGATAAAATAAATAGAAAATTGCAGAATGGACTTAAACATGAAATTATAGCAATATTCTTGTCATAATATTTCCAATGTAGATGCTATGTTTCTATTCTGTGACCTTTCAGTCTCTGATACCTCTTATTCTTTTTCATTTAGTCTGTATCAACAGAAGTCAGAAAACATCCAGTCTGCTAAAATTACTGAAACACAAATGCATAGCATGGTCTTCCATCCTAAATTCCAATCACTGGTAAAATAAAAATCATATAGCACATGCTGTAAATACTGTAGGACTCACCATTGTAAAGTGCAAACCATTCCTTAAGATGCTTGAAATAAAAAACAGCAACAATTATAAAACACAGATAAGCACAGTGTTGCATAAAAGACAACTGCTTCCCACATGCTGGACAGACTATGACTGTTAAAGGACAGATTTTAGGATTTCTTGCTCCTCTGCAGAGTTGTCCTTATCTGAGCTCCACCATTCCAGCCAATTAACATTCAAGAACTGTGGTAAGTGAAAAGTAAAACATACAGACGCGCATCCTTGCTTTCAAAGACCCACATTACATACCTCTGTTGAAACGTGTGGCTTGGTTTCAGTCATGTGTGCATCGTCACAGGGTGGCCAGAGGAGAGAGCACCATGTGGAAGTATATAGGAACAGGCAGAATGGGGTGTGTGTGTAGTGTATATAGGAGTGAGGTTTCACAGAGTATTTAGCTATAGCAACTACTTGAATAAGTATACCATTTTATCCAAAGATTTTCTACAACAGTAGAAATCTTCTTTGGGTGTACAGCAAAATTGTAATTGCATTTATTGCTGACAGTAGTTTGACATTTTATAGCAGAACAGTATTTGGGAGCACTCCCATGAGGGGACCATTTGCAGCATAGAGCCAATACCATGTAATCAGGGTTTGTATTGTTAGCCTTGATTTATACAGTTTCAGTCTTAGCATCAAAACTAGTTGGTACTTTAAAATGCAGTTTGAGTTGTCAAGTCCTCCTGTAAATTATAGCCTTGTGATTAGCAGCTTGTTTCTCCCATTTTGAGAGCTTGGGCATTCACAGTCCTCAAGCCAATTCATGTAGTTGTCTCCTGAAGCTGCAATTTATGCATGACATTAGTTAATTGCCAAATGTTTACTTGAAATAGCAAGTTATTGGGCCTTTCTGGAGTTGCATAAACTTTAGGGTCATCTTTGTGATTTACCAAGTCCTGTGGAATTACTTTGTCCTGATTGCATAGACACACCTAGGTCATGCCAAGAGGTTCTGAAAGTATAGTATACAAGCACCATGAGAAAGTGAAATTAGATTTGCGTTACACCAGTTCCAAGTAAAACATGTTTATTGAATGCTCCATAAATCACAGGACACCACTCCCTGGAAGAAAGCAAGACAGTTATGGTTGAGAAACTCTTAAAGCAAACCAAGTTAAACATGAATTACAAGTGATCCTTACCATTTGGAGTTTAGATGCATTCAGGTTGAAGATTTTTTTTTTTTTTTTTAATAAATTAAATGGATCATCTTTGCCTGTTGAGTGGCAAAACCAGGGTACAGGTTGCCAGTAGTGGAAGCCTGGATGTGCTGAGCCTGGAGTCCAGTTGGAGGCATGTTTTTTTAGTGATGCGACAGTTTGCCATTATATGAAATGTATGGAGCAAAGGGGAGCTGGTTGTAAGGAACATACAGACTCTGGCCTGAATTGCTGCTACTGGGTTCTCTTGTATGGGAACATGGTTTAGTTGTTTGGGTGGTACGAGCGGTTGGCTTTGCGTCACTTGATTTAGCAGGAGGAGTTCGACGGGAACATGCTTTGGTTGTTTGGGTGGTAGGAGCAGCAGTTGTGGGAGCCGTTGGCTTCGTCATGGGACCCGAGTCACTTGGTCTAGCGGTTGGAGCTGTGGCATCTGGTTTTGGAGGAGTTTGATGGAAAGATGCTTTAGTTGTTTGGGTGGTAGGCGCAGCAGCAGTTGTAGGAGCTGTTGGCTTCGTCATGGGACCCGAGTCACTTGGTCTAGCGGTTGGAGCTGAGGAATCTGGTTTAGGAGTTGGGTCACCCGGCTGAGCAAATGTAAGAGTTGGAGACAGAGGAATTTGCATGGGTTGATTTGGATTTTCTGAGTACGGAGATTTGCCATACAAATTCTGGATAACTGAGTAATAGTCAAGGTCAGAATTGTCTAGCATTCCTGGCAACAGTTGTCCTGCTGGAGGATAGAATGGAAAATACAGTGGGTAGAGATTTGGTGATTCAACTGTGGTGTTCATTTCACGAGTCACTGGGGGATTTGGAAGAGGGTAGTAAGGGTGATCCTCCTGCAGATCAGTACCCTTCATTTGAGGGGATTTTTCTGTAGATGGCTTGGTAGTCATAGAGGTTGTGTCAGCATCAGAGGCTGGTGCCAGAGTCATCATGTACATGTTATAGTAGTAACACAAATAGAAATAATATGGACTTCTAGGATCGGAGATGGAAAAGGGCTGGTTTGCCTGGCTCTCAGGACTATTCAGGCTCCAGGGCCCGAGGGGGACAGGGAGTTTCCAGGGCTGCGGAGAAGGCTTGGGGGTAGTCGAAGCAGGCGTTGTAGCAGGACTTCTCAGCATGGGGCAGGTGAAGTTAACTGGAGTCTCCAGCCAACTCATTGGCAACACATAATTTCCATTCTGAAACAACAGACAAGCAACTGAGCTGATAATACATTTAACCTGGAGTTCAGCATTTGTAGGGTTAACTTTAACCAGACTTATCTGGACAAACCCACTTAACCATTTTTCTTTGGACAGCTGCCAAATAAAAATCTAAAGCAAGTAGTAAAACTTAAGCTGTACTCAGTGACATCAAGAGACACCAAAACTTTAATGTAAATGCCTCCTATCTTACGATTACACATTTGCCACCATGTAAAGCACTCTTTGCCAGTTTATCAATTGGGAGTAAAGGCATACCTCATGTATCACATTGCAGCCATCATAGGGAACAACCAAAGTGAGGCCCAATGCATTTAGCTTTACTGAGTAGCCACAAGTTTCAGGCACCTGGATCAGAGGCAGGGGGCGTGCATTGGCTGAGAATTGGAGAAAGAGATTATTCTATGCCAACCTGTCATGCAATTACAGCTTTAACAAACAGACATACAAGCTTGGTTTAGTTGCAATACCTAAGACTAGCTGCAAGTCAGCAGCTCTGGGTCCCATGGTTTTCAACATCATCTTGTTTTGACCACAATGCAGGGACAGATTCAAGCGCCTCCATGCTGCTGTATTGGCCATGGAATCCTCCAGCTGCAATGTCTGCTCCAGCATCCCTTTAGGAATAAAGAAATTAAAAAGTTAATACTGGCCATATCCCTTGGTTTAAGTATTATACTGTATTTGCATGCAGTATGTCCAATTAGCAGATAACTAGATAACAAAATCTTACCTGTGTCATATGATTGATCCAAGTCAATATGCAGCAATCTATCATTTCCTGTGGCAGCAGCAGAGGCAAACACTGACTGGGAGTTAAGCTCTTTCCCATTGAAGATAATGCTTCCTGGCCTTACTTCCATCACTGTAGCCTCACTAACTACCTTGTCCTGCTCAACTTTGTTGCTCAGCCCTCGCAAGCTAAAACAAGTTAAACTCGGGGCCAAAGAGCACAGGACCAACATGACTGCTACAGTTTGACGTGATCGGCATCCCCTTTCCTCTTCACCTGCCATACTGGCACAGCACACCCAGAACAAACAGAGAGCACTTCACTATAAAGTAGAACAACTGAATCACAGCTTTTAATACTGGGAACATATTAGCACCAGGTAATCAACCAGTCAGATGCAACTTCAGCTACAGCTTGCACCTGTGTTCATTTAGCTCGCAACAGGTAGGCTCGTTAAGAGCCTTTGATGTCTAATTGGTTTTCTCTGGTCCACAAAGTCAGTTCTGCATATTTATCATGTGACATGAAATAGGAGACATGTCATTTGTTTTGACGGTTATTTTGTAGTCAGGTTACGTGTGTTGTTTAATTCAGATGTTTGTGTGAAATCCCTCTTCCAGTGTGTTCAGTGAAATGTTTGAAGGAGTTTGTTGGATTTATTTGTATCTTTTCACTATATCCCCCCTTCTATTTTATGTCTAGTGTTACATGTGGGAATGTGTGCTATACAACATTGTTTCTTCAGTGCTTGCTATTGTTGCCCTTTAGTTTCATAGCCATCCCAGGTAGTGAATAGGCAGACACAAGAATGATACAGATCTAACATGAGACAGCAGTATTTGTCTGGCCATAGCTGAAATAACTGTTAATGGTGAAACATTTAAGTAACACAATTCCCCTTATGTTTCAGTGTGTTTGTGACATACATAAGGGTGGAATATACTACAAATCCAATTAGACACACAAATCCCCAATCTTTATATTATGAGGTTTTTCCTTAATGATTACTAATAATACAGTAGATAAAACTGTAATGATCCTATGTAACCAGCAAATATAAAAATTATTTGAAAAAAGAATATTAGACCTTTAAAAAATTTAAAGGTGGTAGGCAACTGATATTTTTCTCTCCTGTGGAACCAGCTACCAGTTTGTGTATGGGAGGCAGACATCCTCCTCACATTTAAGAGTAGGCGTAAGACTGTCCTCTTTGATAAAGCTTATAGTGGGGCTGACTCAGGTGAGCCCTGAGCCACCCCTTAGTTATGCTGCTATAGGCCTAGACTGCCCGGAGACTTCCTATGATGCACTGAGCTCCTCTTTCCCTCTTCATCTGTACACACTCTTATCCCATTAATGTTCTCTTTCCTAATGCTCTCACTCTCTCTGTCTTTCTCTCTCAACCCAACCAGTGGAGGCAGATGACCGCCCAGATGTCTAAGGATAAAGGGTGTTGTATGCTGTACAGATTGTAAAGCCCTTCGAGGCAGTTTGTGTTTTGTGATTTTGGGCTATATAAAAAAATTGACTTGATGCAGATGTGAAAATGTTTTTACATCCTTTTTTCCTATGTAGATATTTCTTTTGATTAGTTTTTTTTCTGTTGATCAGTGTCAAAATAGCTCAATCAAAACTCAACCCACTTTCTTTATAAAATGAAATCAATGGGAGGATGAACACTTCAACCTCTGGATATTATCAGTTGTTTAGACCCACATTCTTTGATCTGACTACAAAACACCAACTAATAAACTTGCCACTACAACTTCATTTCCCTTGCTGCTAGTGGCTTGTTACTCTAAAAATAACAGGTTGTGTGGTGGAAATTATGATTTCCCTTGTGGAGAAGTGAACAAATAAAATGATGATCCAACAGACAGTTTACAGTCTTTTGTAGATTTAATTAAGCAAAAGAATAAAGAGCAACAAAATAAGGAGCAAAACAGAGTCCATCTATTTCAGCTGAAAGGACAGAGATCATACACCGAGCTGTGTATGATGAGTCTGACCCCGAAGTGCAGAAACAGTCACATATTTATAATAGCAACATAACAAACAGAGGCAAGGGAGACATAATCTGCTGGACCTTGGTTTAAATCATCTCTGCCTTACACTAACAAGTATCATATCCAAGCATCAGTACAAGACAGACTAGTAGTACACAGGGAAGACTGTTCTTCAGAAATCAAATCTACCCAAAACACCAGTTTGCTTTACGTCAGACCAAACAGTCACACAGGATAATAGCAGAATACCATGTAATTCAAGATATTACATAACACTCATGAGAAATTTTGCTCTTACAATTCCCCCTTTGGCCATACTATGACCATAAGGTACATGCAAAATGTGTCATGACATCAACGAATGCACAATTTCATGTTTAAGCAATTGACAAAGAAATTTTCTGCTTCTGCTGTTTTTGTAGAACACAGACATTCTAGTGTGGATGAGCAAGCGTGGGGGAAAGCAACACTTTTATCAAGATCCTCATCAGTTTTGTCTTTGTGATAAGGTGGAATCCATTCAGGTGTAGGGAACAAAACTGGAGTGTCTGATATCAGGGGTTGTTTGTCAGTTAAAGAAGCCATTTGGTGTGCAACTGACCTGTCAGTGGCTTTGACAGTAAGACCTCTGACACAAGGAATTATGCAACATCCTAACAGGGCAAACACTACCACAGAGACAATTAGTACAGAATGTCTGATTGGGCCTATCCCGGTTTGTGGTGGTCTCCAAAATAGAATTTCAAATGGACTGAGACTGTGTTTGTTTCTTGTGCATGTGGAGGCGAGTGCTTTCACCCATGAGAAATCAGTTTCATCACTGCATTTTGCTAGTTTTGCTTTGATGGTGCCATTTTCTCGCTCCACAGCACCTGCACTCTGTGGGTGGTAGGAGCAATGGTGACGTATATCAAAACCCAAATAGTGTGAAACTTCTGACAGGGCTTGGCTTACAAATCCTGGTCTGTTGTCGCTGCTGATGACGGTTGGAATGCCCCACCTAGGAATAATTTCAGTTAGTAGTGCCTTAGCCATTGCGCTGGCATCCTATTTGGCAGAAAACATTTACCATTTACTGAACATGTCAACAATAACAAGACCATATTTCTTTCCTTCACACGGTGTTAGTTCAATGAAATCCATCATCAAATGATCCAACAGTTTGTCTGGTGGTGGATGGCCTGCTGGTGGCATATGGTTAGCCCCTGAGGCATTGTTAGCTGCACACACTATGCGTTTTCTGCAAAAATCTTGTGCAAACACTGAAAATCCCCACGTGTACCATGCAGAGTTAATAGCATTACACAGTCCCCCTTTGCCCACGTGATCTCTTCCGTGAGCTAATTTAGCATAACTGTGGAAGAGAGCGCGTGGCAAACATGGCTTGCTATCCGGGCCAATCCATAGGCTACTGAATTGCTAAATTTGGCACCAGATGTCATCCAGAGAGCACGTTCCTGTGGGGTAGAGAGTGACTGGAGGATAGAAACATCAGTGTAAGGGTCCACCTCAGTGGGTGTGCCTAAAAGCAGGCAAGATGGAGAGAATCTGGAACCAGAGACAGCTGCAGTCTTAGCAGCCGCATCAGCAGCTGCATTTCCTGCAGTCAAGCTAAGGAGAAACAAAATAACTTAGGGTGGACTACCAGAGGTGCGGCGTCTTTCATCAGGCCGACGTCATATTTATGACTCGCCCATAATTCAGACGGCACCTCCGACAGTTGTCTACATGTGAATCTTTAACCATGGTGTGTGAAATATGCACAACTGGAATGATCTCAACACTTCTTTTAACTAGTGTGGTGGATGTCAATGCTGTCTTGTATAAATCACCCTTTTTGCTGTACAACGTTCGGAGATCCCCTTCCACAGGCCTATAGTCAGTCAATTGCATCTGAGCGTAGATCCACCTTCCCTCCATTGCCATACAGTAGGCTTGGCCAGCAGCACATGTGGACATGGACCCTTATACAGCTCATACTGTGCTTGGACAGAGACACAGAAATAGCAGCAACCTCCTTTGTCCAGAAAACATGTTGTAAACACAATCTTTCAACTTGAACCACATTTTTCAAAACTGGTATCTGGTCCGTCACAGACATGTGCTGTGCAGTGTAATGAGTCTGTAGTGCTGATGCCTTCAAAACAGACAATGTAGCCCCTGAGTCAACTAAAAACACAACTTTGTTACCTCCTATATTTAAAGTCTCTCTGGCAATTTTCTAAACCCTTCATGATCATTATAATATAGAGAAAATGTAGGCTGTTCAGGTTTATTGTCATTAGCTTTAGCTTCAATGTATTTAATGGCAGTCATTATTTTGTCATAATTAATTTGAGGTTGTGACTCACCCAATGTTGTGTATGTGTGTAATGCAGGCTGAACCATGACTGGGGTCCGTCCCACCGCCTCCGGCTCTCAGTCCAATGCAATGAAATGGCTTGCTGTTCCCCCTTTTTTTTGTTGACACAGTCTTTGCGCCAATGTCCAGTTTGGCTGCAGCCGTGAGAAACATTCGGGTCATAGGAACCTTGGTAACCACCAGGACCGCCCCGTCGTGTCCTTTTTTGGCTCTGCCTCATCCTCTGTCTCGTCCTCTGGTTTGGCTGCCTTCGCGTCCTGTCATTGCCTGATACAAGGTCAGTTGGGCATCGTCGAGTCTCTTTTGACAGGCATTCTTCTTGCTTTGTTCTTTGTCACACAATTGATCTTCATGTATGTTCAGTATGTTCAAATATGGTCTACAGAGATGCTGTTTTCTACAAAATGCAGCTTTTCCTCACTCTGGCAGCAATTTATGGCTTCATGTGTCCCAGGAAATGTTCCTTTAAATGGACCTCATAGGGCTCCAATGGTGTTGCCCCCATGGTCTTCCTCTGCAGACCACTATGAATGTAAAATGCGCTTGTGAGGCGTGACAAAAAGGCGCTGCATGTCTCGTTTTGCCCCAGAGACATAGTAGTGATGTGTGCCAATGTGTGTTCATTCTGGTGGGAAAGGCGTCTTTGCAGGCGGCAATCAGTCAGGTGACAGCGTCTCTGTATTGGGCTGTAGTCAACATGTGACAGCCTCTGCTCCATGACTCCCTCACCATTGAAGAATGCAGATATTTTATTGAAGTCATGCTTGAGCATTTTGCTCATTAGGCACCTCAGTTTAGTCATTGTGGGTCTATATTCTTTAACAAACTGTTCAACTTGTGTTTTGAATCACTTGAAGTGGTCAGCTGGACTTGACACATGGGCCATGGCTTCGACAATGTCTTGTTCGGACCATGGTCTACACCAACACTGGACCTTCTTGGCCGTGGTGCTTCCATCATCGGAAAAGTCTGGACTGGACTATGTGAGGGGGAGCCGAAGAAGTGCATATTTTGAAAATCCTTCTCGAGATCCTTCCTTTGCAGATTGAGTGTCGTGGAGGTTCTGCTTTCAGTATTTTGGGCTACACATCTGACTGCGTGGTTGGTGCTGATGCCACAATGGTGGGTGCAGGCGTTGTCTCCTCGCTGGCCTGGTCTTCTTCCTCTGTCCTTGCGCCTACATTGCTTCGATGGACTGGAGCATACGGAGGAGAGAGGTTGGAATCCAAATCCAGCCTGAATGGGTTGCATGATTTGCATACCTCACTCAAAGATACAATGGGTTAGTTTGTTCTTGAGGATTTTCCTGCATAGTTTCTCTTTAGCTTGACTTTCTGCTCTTTTGTCAACTCTGCTTCCTCTCTCCACACACTGCAAGCTCTCCAGTCTGCTTTAAATGGCCTATTTTGACTAATCAACCCTATATCCAGTACTTCACTGAAAACAAGTAAAAACCACAGGATTCTTATTCAGAATGACTTGCCAAAGAAGCTACAGGGCTTGCTCCTGTTCTGTAATCTTTTCCACTTGATGTTCAGGATATTTTCACTGCTGATGTCACCCATTTGTGTCGAGAATAGTCAATAGCCGCTTCTACAGATGTCAAACCTTACTTGAACCACACCAGCTTATGCTGTTTGAACACTTATTTGGTCATGTGACTGAAGAAATGCACCAAAGCATTAAAGTAGAGGTGCCCCTCAGTTGTAGACTCATTTAACAAAAAATTGCATCCTAATTCACACCTGCTCAATGCTGACCAGGAAATCACTCAACTGCACTTTTAACTGGAAAAGTGCTCTAAAGCTTGTCCACACAAGTACAGCTATATCTGGATCCTAACAAACTGTGCCCAGCTTGCACTAAAATGGTTGAGACATGGTGCCACCATGTTGACAGTCCCACTAGAGGACCACTCACAAAACGAGAGGCTGTAAGAAACCAAAGGGATTGATTTCATGTCCACAATGTCTGAAAAGTGAAATGTGGATGTTTCTAGGACCAACTTCTCCATAATGCATTTCCACATAGTTGAAATGCTCTGCATGGCGTAGTTGGACAGTTTACAAGTACAAGGAACTTGACAGAGCCACTTGATTTTTAAATTATTTATTGGAACAGTTTCAGCAGGATAGACTCAAGGAGGGGGATGTGGCATGAACGGAAGTTGAGAGTAGACATGGGGAGTGGTCCAATGGTGACGAGTCAGTGGGAGGTCTTCAGTTGCAGTAGTTGTTCCTGATTAGAGGTTGGATATTGTGAATAGGGAGGGAAAAACTGAGAATATGGAGGAAAGAAAGGATCATGTGGTGGAAACCATGGTGACTGAGGTTTAGTTGTGGCTGGTAGAGGTCCTGGGTAGGGCCAAGGAAAGGCCTTGTCCTGGTTTACACGATGAGGAATCAGGACGGGAGCTGTGGCTGCTGGCTCTGCAGTGGTGGTTGTAGTCGATTTGGTGGTAGTTGGTGTAGCTGTTGGGAGAGGTGGAGGAAAGTGGGGATAAAAAGGAGGGAAGAAAGGGGGGTATTGTGGAAAAACAGGCATTTCTGGTTTTGTGGTTGGGAGAGATGGAGGAAAGTGGGGATAAAAAGGAGGGAAGAAAGGGGGGTATTGTGGAAAAATAGGCAGTTCTGGTTTCTTTGTGGTTGTAGTTGATTTGGTGGTAGTTGAAGCTGTTGTGGTTGGTGCAGCCATTGTGGTTGGGAAAGGTGGAGGATAGTAGGGATGAGGGACGAAGTTTGTGTATTGTGGAAAGTTAGGCATTTCTGGTTTCTTTGTGGTTGGCAGAGGTGGAGGAAAGTGGGGATAAAGAGGGAAGAAATAGGGGTATTGTGGAAATTTAGGCATTTCTGGTTTCTTTGTGGTTGTAGTTGATTTGGTGGCGGTTGGCGTAGTTGATTTGGTGGTGGTTGGCACAGCCGGAGGAAAGTGGGGATAAAAAGGAGGGAAGAAATAGGGGTATTGTGGAAATGTAGGCATTTCTGGTTTCTTTGTAGTTGTCGCCGTTGTCGGTTCCGGCAAACTGAAAGGTTTGTCTAGATACCGTTGATAGGATGGGGGCATTTGGGGATCTGGAACATTAGGTTTCTTGGTTGTGTTCTGTAGGGCAGCAGGTGGTGCAGTTTTGGGACACCATAGAGAGAGGGGAACTCCCTGCCAACGCATTGGGAGCACAAAATTTCCATCCTTGAGGGGAGAAATAAACAAGCCAGTCAAAGGTTACAGGGCTGCAATTACATTTATGGATTAATTTACACATGTGATTCAAGCAATTGAGCTATAAAATATTGTAAAAATTGCAAGATGTGTTAGTAGTTTAATCTAAGTTATACAGTATGCCATTAAGAAAAACAAAATCTTCACACTTGAGATGGAGAACCATTTAATGTTTAGCAGTGTTGATTGACTTGATTAAAATTGCCAATTCTTCAAATAGCTTAAGCTGTTACACCACAGGAACGCATTTAGAAATTACCAGGATTATCCACAGATGGCAAATCTTTGAACATCTTGCATTTCAAAGATTACCTTTTGAACCACGTTGCAGCCATCATAGGGAACCAACAAAACAAGCACGAGGGAGTTCCTCTGCATGCTGTAGCCACATGTGGAAGGGACCTGGGACAGAGGAATTGGAGGTGCATTTCCTGTGGGAAATGCAAAAGCAGTATTACTAAAATCATTGGTGGGAACACCTACATTGTACAATTGACAGATGGTATAGCTAATGAACTTTTTACCTTGTTCCACTGCGAACTGTGAAGCTCCTGGGCCCACTGCTCTGAACTTCAACTGGTCCCCACCACACTGCAGAGAAGATGCCATGCGCTTCCAAGATGCTTCTTTGGAACTGGTATCTTGTGTTTGTCCTGTTGACCAGCCTGAAAGGAAAAGTTAGAATTAGTGTAGCCTACCAATTACAGTCCATTGTGATCATTTATAAATTGTGTTCTTAAACTGAGAAATGGATTTTTAAAATTCTGAATTAGAAATAACTGACACTCTGCAATTCAATACAGTTAAAGACCTGAGATTTCTACCTGCATGGTCTGCTTGATAAGCAGCTTCATCCTCCACAGAAGCATTTGAGGAGGACTTCTTAGTCCCATCTATGACTTGCGAGGCAAGGCCCAACCTTTTCTCAAAAACTCTACCAAACACAATTTCCCCTTCTTGGGCACCTATCTTTATGGCTGCATTGGCTTCTTTTCGGCCTTCTCGTCTTCCTGTTTTCTTCAGTTGATGACAGTCTATTGTTTGCTTTAAACAACAAATCAGAATAACAGCTGCAGCCAAATAAACAGTTGCACTTTTCTTTTTTCCCTTATGCATCATTCTGTTGGGACTCCTACAAATGTTGAGCGCTGCTGGGTGCTGCTTTGCCGCAGCTATTTGTATTGTAACGTCTACTGCAACAACCAATCAACAGCTGCGGTAGGTTGGCTAATTGATTGTCCTGCAATCATCTGGCATTGGTTCCACCTGGGTAATGTAAAGGTTACCATAAGGTCAACAGAGAGCGGTGGGAGGAAGGGTGAGTTTGTTATGGACCTCAACGCCAGGTTATTATAAGATTTTATGATCAGTGTTTTTGATAAGAATCAGACTAATCCCACTGGTCAGTTGAAAAAGTTACCCTAACCCCACTCCTAACGAAATTCTTGGTTCATAAATAAATAATTAAAGTAGCTTATCAAAGAGGATGATTCTGACCCAGATAACCAACTGAGTGGAAAATAAAGCATGTTGTCACTGTATGAAAAAATGGATGCAAAAGTATGTAAAAGAAGGTTCTGAAACAGGGGGTGTATATTTCTATACACCATATACACTTTCAAGATGTTGCTGTATCCCCCCTTACTATTTACATAATGATTACTTGGTGGAGCTTCAAAGTCCATTCTTGACCTATGATGAAGATAATGTGATATGAACAGAAGCTCACAAACAGCTACTAAACAGACCTTGAGGTGAGATTGTTTAGTCTTTTTTTGTCACCAAATCCACCTTAAAACATTACAGGTTTTTGGCATCAGAACCTGGCTTTTAGAACAGTCCAGCATTCAAATTCAAATGCGTAGCGCTAGATTACTAAATTCACATATGAGAAGAATCTAATTTAGACATATTCAAAAATAAATCCAGATTCAGTCTTACAAGATCTGAAATTGTATCTTTTTTTAACTGGAGTCTTAAAATAAAATGTACATTGGATTTCAGGATCCCCTTTTCTCCTTTTCTGCAGACCAATTTGATGTACTTTGACAGTATTATACAGTATTGTAATTGTGTTTCATAATATTTGTGGTATATTTGGTATTAAAACCAGTCAGCCAGCAGCCAGAGTTAGGTTTGCTATTTCATTGCTGTAGACAGCTACTTCATCTCCAAGGTAACTGACAACACCAGCAAGTGTGACACATTGAGGTGAGTGCATTAACTTGTACTTATTTTATTGCTTTTTTGTATACATTTAATAGGTGTATTGCCTGATCTCGTATTTGTTTTTTTCTGTCAGTCTGACCTTTCTTTGCCCACTTTTCTGTATGATGATGATTGATTATATATTTTGGGAAATATAATGCTGATTCGGCCACTTAAATGTAAGTGTGTGTAACAGAGATAGAAGGTGGTTTTAGAGTCTTTGATATGTTTTTCATCAGATTGCGTCCTGATCTATCTACTGTATATTTGTTCAGCAGGAGAGAAACTTTACACAAGCAGTGAATGCTGTCATTCTGTCCTGGGACAAATATGCTGAACACGGTGGCTTTACTCCAGTCAGAAGGACAGACAAAAATATGAAGTCCAGCTTTTCCTGTGAGTCTGCTGCAAGCACAATAAAATCTTATTCAAGCCAGGGTTACTTCTCTTAGTGGGACTTAATTCAGTGATGCCACACTAACTTTAATTTTCCCATTAGATGCCGCTGCTGCTACATTAGGGCATGATCTCAGTGAGCCCCTATCTGTCCTGGATGACCATGTAAGGCAGATCAAGTAGTGGACAATACTACAATATAGTTTCCTTTTCTGTCCTGTTTTTAATCAATAAATATCTAATTTACTATATTGTTTGATTAATTACTTGTTCACTTAATTTGATTTGTATTTTTCTCTGGGTTTGGTAAGAGGATACTGGAGGGCTGTCCACAGTCTGTCAGTGACCCACCCTCCTATTGTATCAGAGCAGCAGGAGTTCTGAGGTACAATCGGGAGTCTGACAACCACAGAATAAACTTAACAACCCTTCTTCAAGCGGTACTAAGATCAAATTACCTTCTACCTACTGTTGTAAATTCCCATCTACAGCAACATGGCTTTATGTTACTGATTAGTCAAATTTAACACTCTGTTGTCCAGTCCCTGCCCCTGACAGAATACCCTGTGAAATGTGAATACTGTGGAGAAAAGGCCAAACCTTCACTGGATGTAACATGGGCACAGGGGCCTGAGGTGAGGAAGAAAGTCAATATACTAAAAGAAATTGCCCAAATATACTTGATGCACTGCTGACCTCCTTGCATCCTCTTTTGTGCCCATCTTAGACAGCTCCACTCTTCTGCTGTGCCCGGCGGCAGCAGCTGTGTGGGATGCTGGTGAAGCAGAGAGGTTTGGTTGGGGGGAGATGTCACCTGAGGACTGGTACTCCAACATCACTGGGAGACAAGCCAGCCACAGAGATGGAGGAGCTTCTCTTCCAAGGCCGAGAGATGGAGGATCACAACAAGTTTATCATGGATTTACCGAGTGGACTTGGGTACAAATTTGCATTATAAAATGTCTTTTCTTTTTTTATCCAATCCAAATAAACACATAGATAGTATAATCATCTTAATAAACATAACTTTCCAGTATTAAAGTCAACAGAAATATAATCTGTATCCTTTATTAGAGAACAATCAGAATTGAGAATCTACGAGGATTACTCAATCCAGCTACCTGTAGCAGAAACCTGTGAGTAACACACACATTGACAGTCATGATAAACAAACATGAGCTGGCATACAGTGTGTGTAGGGTATCTGTGTTTTCCATGTTTTTTTTTGTTCAAATTATTGTTAAAAAAACAAAACAATAACTTTAAATAGCTTTGTGAGGCTGATACAGTTTGTTCTGTGCTGTTGTTTAGTTGCCTCAGCATCAAAGGTCCTCAGCTTCCGGCTCTCTTGTACTCCAGGAAAAGGATGCTGGACAGTGTATCCTACTAGCACAACTGAGAAGCACTTGAAAATAAAAGAGGAAGAGGAGCAGGTGTTGGTCCCTTTATGTGACCACAAGCCAATTCATTTCGGCTTATGTCATCATCAGGTAGCCACAAATTACTATCATGTTTTCTTTCATGACCCATATAGCACATACTCTACATATACATATAATCTTTGCACATGAATATACACACTGCCCCCATGTGGTCACACTGTGCCTGATCAATGCATAAAACTATAGAATAGCTGCTTTTACAACACTGAACACTGAACATCTTTTGACCTCGTTTAATCTTGTATGTTCACAGGATGGGGCAGAATTTCAACAGAAATATTATTCCAATGGCATGAAATTTCTTACTGTGTTCCCCGATGGCTCTGCTCAAGTCTTGTATCCACTCACAATTTAATGTCTGCAGATTTTGATCATGTGATTAGATTTTCAGTGGGTTTCGACCAAGAGACAGGGCAAATGTACTAAAAAAGAGCAATGTGGTGGAAATTTAAGCTAGAGCAAGATTGTACATTCAACACAACATGCACTGTACCGTGGGTGTTCCTATCCTTATCGTCATGGTAACAGTTATCCCTCAGGCCTCTTGGCTCTCGTTGTCGTGGCCACTGAAGAGAATGGAAGGGTCTGCATCGTGTATGATGACAGCTCCTATCAACCAATTAGAGCCATGTTCCAGTCTGATGGCAGGGCGACATGTTATCACTGCAATGGAAACATATGGTACAAAGCAAAGTGTTTATATTTACCATTTCTTTATTTTAAATGCTTATAATTAGTATTATATTGGTATTAATTTATAGTATAGCTAATTTCATTATTTAATCTTTAGGTAAATATAAATTAGGCTAATTAATTTCTGTCTATATTAATGGTTGCATGCAAAAATATCTTATCCATAGCCATGTGCAGAACAACAGCAGCAATAACCTATAATATGTGACGTATGCATGTGTGTTTGTGTTACAGGCTGACCTTAAACAGATCAGGCGGTCAGTGTTTGGATGAGGCGGGTGGCAGAGTTCGTCGGTGGAGCTGGAGCGGTCTGAGCCTCACTCCCACTCCCCTGCACCCCGTCTTCCTGTCCCTCAACAAAACTGTTGGGGTCCGAGTCCTAGGGAAGGAACAGGTGTTTGTCTCCTTCCTGGCAAGAGGCCGACAGGCAAAGTTTAGCGTGGGTGCCTGCTGTGTTCAGGTGAAGCATTGTTTTCTATTTTTAACCAACTATTTCTACAGAGACAAACAATAAACCCCAAGTGTTTTGGTGGTGTGCACTACCACAAACATTATATTTTTGTTTTTTGCCAGCATTTCCAGCTCTGCAGTACATGCTGTGTGCAAAGCTTTGTCTTTTTCACTGATATTTCTGCAGACATTTGTAGTTTCAATGTAACATTGACAGTGCACCTTAAAACCTCTTGAACTTCTGTTCCCCTTAAATGTTCTCTTTAAGTAGCTTAAAAGCTTTACAGTATTCAAGTGGCAGTGTAAATCACTTTACAGTATGTTGTGTCCGCTTGTTCAAATGCTTCTCTTATGCAGTATGTCTCTTATACGTCTTTTATACATTGCACATTCCTCTATCCCTCATTTGGTCTCTTTCTTAACTACGGCATCTTGACTAGAATTAAAGTCAAAATAAAATAAGAATGAAATAATCAGGGTTTGATACATGGCAATTGCTTCAGTAACTTGTGAAAACCTTCCCCCCCCAGGGTGAATGTAAAACAGACGGGGCTGCTTCAGGACCATCAGTATCCAAGGAGGAACTGTTAGTGTTTGCAGCCAGGATTAGGATCCGCCTGGCCATTCAGCATCTTCACCAGTACCTGACGACGCCCTCCCATCCCCAGCTGCCGCATACAAGCTCCTCACCTCCATATTGTTGCCCAAAGGCTTCTGGAAGTCAGCGCTGATGTGATGAGTGAGAATCAAAGAGCCTCTATCCACAGGTGCCTTCGGGATTGTCTGTGAAATTTTTTGAGTTCCACAGTAACTAAATGGACTCTGATGGACAACATAATATCAATTTACTGGGCACTTGTGTGTGCCAACATGTTTTTATATAAAAGCCAAGACCAGGTTCCTTCTATACAACTTAACCGCTCGTAATGGGATTTTAGGAGGTATGATGGGTTTTAAATCACAATGCTTAAACATAGGATGCACTGTTTCACTCACAGATTGTATTTGAGACCATGCCCCAGGGTTTAAAGAAAATACAAAATCACCTCTAAATAACTATAAATGAAAAAGTTGTGACATTATATTTTATCACCAAATATGTCAATTTTTGCTCCATAATGAATCTTAAAACCCACAGGGGATGGTTAAATCTTTGTCTTTTGTGCTCATTAAATTATATCTAACAAATTAAAACTGTATCAAATATAGTTGTCATTTTATCCCCCAAATTTTCTTCAGTTACTACTAGAACTCATAATGAAGGGATGTGACCTTATAGGACTATCCAAAATTCAAGTGTGTGGCACTTTAACTTCACTGTTTGTCTTACATTGTACTCATGCTTAATCTGCTTTGTCTTCTAATCAAATCTGTGTAGACCCTCAAGTCCTCCTAATAACATTAGGTTGAGCAGATGGCTAAAAGATGTGCACTCATGACTTGAAATAAACTGGTTGTCTGCTTTATATGAAAACACGAGCGGTAATCCAAGCCATTCAAATGTCCTACTTTTCCTCTCAGGTTTCCTTCGACTAAACTGACTAAAACCTTGATGTCAGTCACATTATCCACCATCTCTTCGAGAAGTAAAATGTTTCCTCCCCTCATTTAGTTCACTTAGGATATCATTTATAACACCCTATTCAATGACATCAACCAATAAACCTCAACACCACAGCTTCACAGTTAAATAGTTACAATAGACTTTATTAACCTTCTTAGCTTCCTCCAAGTTATGTAAATATAAAAATTATTCAGAAATCATTCTTCAATGTTATTTTCACAACAGTGATGACAAATTTGAAGTGTTGCATTTTCTACATGGTTAAGCTTTTAGAACAATTAACTTAAAATTCTACGTATGGCTCAGTGGTACAAATAACACGACTGTTTTTACTCACATAGATTGTAATTGTATGCAACAAGTTAAAGACTAGAAGAATCAATGTTAAATCCCTCCTTATGCGACCACTGATGTCACCTGGATGAAATCTGCAGTAGTATGAATAGTACAAGAAAATTACAGAATGGCCGGCACTGTTGCCATGGATCCCACTCTGGCGTTGGGGGCGGGACGTCTCTAAGGGGCATGGTGAAGAGCGATGGGCACATCCAGTCTGTGCTAGCAGTCTTCCTGCCTTCAGCGCAGACCTTCATAAACATCACTTCACAGCCCAGTGAGAAACCCACCTCAAACCTAGACAGGAAGAGAGGGAGGGCAGATCAAATACAACGTTTGCACTGGTCAATATGTCTCACATGTAAGAGAAATAAAGATAAGTTCAGCAAGAGACACTAACAAATAAATAAATAAACATCTTTAGTGAAAGCAGCGCTACGAACACTACTGTACTTACATGGAGGGGCTTTTAGCTCCAGCCAGGATGTGAAGAGTAGGGTTAGGAGTGGTGTGGTTTCGTGTTCATGTGAACATTCATCTTCATCTCGTTGTCCAGGATTTGCACAAGCTGCTGCATGGAGGGCAGGTGACCCGACTCTAGCTTTGACCACACTGGCACATCTATGGAAAGACAATACTCACTGTATTCTGTTCCATCACCACCTCAACGTTATTATAATGTTACAAAGATTTTTTTTCTTTAAACTTGTTTTCAACCATCTGAGAAGTAATATGAAAATTATAGCACTACAGGTGGTTAAAAAAAAAAAATAATTATTGACAACTACATTTTCCTCATTACTGGTGTTTGCAAAGTGGCAGCCAACTGAAATCAATCTTAAGCCAAAAGAGATGTGTTCAGTCAATAAGCCCATGCTGTGAATCACAGACTCACCATTTAATGTGATTTCAAAAGCTCCTGTAGACATTAACTGGTTTTCAATCATATTGCTGAGGAAGAACACCATCATGCAGGCATATATCTGGAAGAAGCATGAGAGAAACTTGAATTAAAAAGATCTGCACAAAAACTATGTTCCCACTTTCTTTTTTACTGGCAGTTGTGTTTGCAGTTTTTCCTTGCACTGTGCTCATTCGATGGATCACAAGAGCAGTGCACCAAAAATATACTGTTAAGGTATGGCAACAATAAAAGGACAAAGACCAACAGGACAAACGTGGTGCCCTATTGACAGGATAACGTTTAGATGCTTTAAGAAACTTTGGAGTGATTAGCAACAACTCCAGATGAGGTTTAGGGATAAATGATAAACTCCATGCTTTTAGTTCAATTCAAGAGTCACTTGCAAAATGATTGTTTCTGTCAGGATTAGCCATTGCAGCAACAAACACCTTGTAATATGTCAGCATTGTGCATACTTGACAAATATCAAGGTCTTTTTTTTTTCTTTTTTTTTTTTAAATGCAAGGCACATTTCAGCTTGCACAGTTTAGCAGTTATTGGAGCCCAACTGATGGCGAATACCACAAGAATGGTTTGTTTAGACACCATTATCAGATGTTTTGTTTTTGGCTCAAATGGATATCAGCCTGAAACAACCCATTTCGTTTGAATAGGTAGAGTCCAAATATTTTCTGCACACAGACATTGTTGCGCTTCAGTTACCAAACACCGGTCGATTTACTGACCTGAGTTTGGATTTTGAAGGATGTGTGAAAAATAACGGTCACTTATAAAACAGGTTTTCCAGTCCTAGTGCTCCAATTGTTTCTTGTTGCTTTCTGTCTGCAATTTGCAGGGTAGTCAGGAATGGACCGAGTTGTGAACATGTGACGTAGGCACACCTTCTCACACAGAGCTCTCCTTATTTGTTGATGAGATTAGGGTGCTGTCAGATTACGCAGTGGCAAATTACAGGGCCTGGAAGAGTCAATGAGACCGAATTTCTTTTCTCAAGTCATATTACTTTCAGGATGTAGCTTAATGCATACACAAAGCAGGACACCCTCAGACTGGTTCTGTTATCAGTCAACGTATGGCTTACTAATTCTTTAACTATTCTGTATGCAATTGAAAGGTTTTCTGTTAGTTATCCGTTTGGCTACCAGAACCACACTACATTTCGTCAACCTCAGCTTTCTGTTAAAATGCAAGAATAGCCGATTGGTTTATTTGTAAATATCTGATCTTAGCTGTCATTGGCCATTCTCCCTCCGAGCCTTTGGCATGTCAGTAACAGATCCAACCAAAACAATACTTAACACAACCTGAAGACCCTGCATGAACAGCTAATGAAATCCCATGGGTTTGAGTTGTACTTGGCAGTGTGTATGTACACAACTATATTAGAAACACAGCCAAACTGAAGCCCACTTTCCTGCGTTTTAATATTCAATCCATGCTCCTGTGCGATATCTGTGTTGATAACCTGCAAAACAAATGCTCAGGTGCATCATACTAATAATCCTGACTACACCCTCTTACACACTGCTGCACATGAAAATGACCGTGCAAACTCTCCCACAGGATCGGAGCTTAATTAACTCCTGTAGTTCTAGTAAACCTTACCTTATTTCCCTGGCCCCACTCCCAGATACCTGGGGCTTGCATACCAAAGAGGGCAAATGGGTCCTTGCCGATAATGATCACCCCAATCACCAGCAGTTTGAAAATAGACAGGAAGGAAGCAAAGTGTCTGAGGAAATAAAACAAGGAAATGGCTTTTAATACAATTCCTTGCCATGGCAACATAAAGCAGACAAGGCTTGATATAGATATCAAATCAGTCCAAAGCCTTCAAGATATATTATCCAGATAGATGTAAGCCTGTAGTTTGTCTTGAAGTAGGTTGGTCATGTTCAATAAACACAATTCTCAGGTATCAAAGAAAGCATATTAATTTGAGGTTAAAAAAAAATAAGTTATATTTAACATTGTCCTAAAAAAAATTTTTTTTAAATCAAATGGACACAGCAGCTATCTAATAAGTCATCTTAACATTATTACAGAAATTATTTAAAAATATGGTTTCACTTCTGAGACAATTGTAACCACATTACTTTAACACTATCATACTCATCAACCTACAACACAGAGCCTGCATCCTGTTTACTTCCGGTTTTACTACCTTTAAACTTAAACATGTGTAACTGGTTGAACTACAACCCTTCTGTGGACATAGGCTTACTCTTACAGTGACTGAGCCAGAGATGGAGAGAAACACTTGCTGGAGAATCTGAAACCTAGGGTGTGATACTGTCTCCTTTCCGTAATGGAGCTAATCTCTGGTGTGTTTATTAAGAGTTCAACTGATGAGGACCTTGGGGTTTCAGTGACACCACACCTTTGATTTCAACACCTGGGACTATACTGCACAAACCCGTCTCACATCAGCCTCTGATCCAAATATAGTCACAGATGCTTCACAAGCCCCACTGACTGTATTACATGAATTACATTTTCATCTTTTTTTATACAAAATTCTAGTCTGCATCTGTAACAGTGCACAAAACAGAAATAGTTCCTTAACAATTCTAAAATGAGGGGAGGAATACATTGGTGGAAAATATTGGATAGGAGAATTAGGGCTGCAGCCAATTATGATTTTCAGTATCAGTCAATCTGCTGATTATTTTCTCAATTAAACATTGGTCTATAAAATGCCAGATAATTATAAAGTGGTGGGGATCACGTGACAATTTCTTAAAACTCAAAAGCATTAGTGACAAATCTCTCATGTAGCCCACAAATTCATTATGTTGGCAATATCCACTCAGTTCCCAATTTATTAGGTACACCTAGCTATAACTAACGCAGTCGAATACACCAGCCCTGCAGTAAGTCCTCCATTCATGAAGGTTACAATGTTTTCAACATGTTTCAAATTAACTCAAAATCTGAAAAATATATAGTGGTTGCTCAAATAATACAGAGTATAGTATGCAATTAATTATCATAATGATCCACAATAACATGACGCACCTTTGACGTAAATTTTGTCATTTTTCGGGCCAGTAGTTCCGTCTGCGTCTATAAAACTACAAATAACAAATCCATGGCCAGATAAGTGTGACTGCATGAGAATGCCACTTCCTCAGTCAAATCACAGCTAATCCCAGGAAGCTCTCAAGCTGCTTCAATAAAGCTGGATATAATCCACTTGTAATAAAGGTTGACAATCTCTCTCTTACCGATAGAGGGGTATAGGAAGATAGTTCTCCCCTTCAATGCGGATGTCTGGGTACCGCTGGTACAAGGCCTGCGTGTACTCCTCAAACACCCGCTTGTACCCTCAGGAAATGCTGTGTGAAGACAAACACACCGTTAGAAAGACAAGAACAAACACGGACAAAAGGCAGCCACAACAATACAGTAATCTCAAGATTGTGAATTTAGCCTTGACATATGGCACAAGTGAATTCCACAGTTATTTGTAGATCTTTTTCGTTTTAGTGGCAGTGTGAAATTCCAGTTAGCAGCATGTTAGCCTACTTTAAATTCAATATTTTGCACTCCAATGCTACATGCCCCCGTTTGTGGCATACATTTGCTTTGGTGAGAAGCAACAATTTGCAAAGCAAATGTTAGTGTTCCCGTTTACTTTTGTCACACTCCATTGCGCATAAACCCCCTAAAATCATGCGACGTCGTTTATTGTTAATGTTTTATGTAGCTATAAATGATTGAATCCTCGAGTAGATTTGCCTCCCGCTTCTTCCACACAGAGATCCAACAGGTAACTTGCCTGAATGGGATTAATTTGATGTAGGGTCATTGTTAAATTAGCTTTTAACTAGCTTTAACTTCTCAGCACGATCTAGAAAATCAAAGATACAATGCACGAAATAATCCCATTGTCCATAAATTACAATGCACAGAACACGTTAATTTGACCTGTGGACACAAGGCAAGGCAAATGTATTTGTAACGTTATAGCACCTTTCAACAAGGTAATTCAAAGGGCTCTACATACGACAGAAAGACAAAGATATTAAAGAGACACAAGGCGACATATAAAGATACACACAAATAGACGACTGTCAATGGATTCAACCTTAACTCGCATGTTTGACAGCGGAAGCGGGGCCGTGTTTTCGACGAAATGTTCATGAGAAATGGCAAAAATCGGGTACTTCCACAAAATGCATCCTGTCCGTGTGTTTAAAACAGTGGTTGAGTAATTCCGCTACAAAGTAAATCTCGTCACGTTAACGTCCATCCTATAATATATTAACTACCCTCCGGTTAGTTAGCTAAGCTAGCGTCTATCGATTTTCGGCCTACTTCTTGTTAGCCGGGGACTTCAGCTAACAGTTAGCTTGCAATGACTCGCCAGATTTTCGCTCATGTGCTTACCAAATTTGAAACTTGAGAAGGGGTCCCGTAGCAAACTGCATCTTCATTTTCTTCACGCCACTGCCGTCACCAGACGTGGCGCAACACAGGGAGAAGAGCCCCAAGACGAGGAGCGAAAAACGCAACCACTTCATCGCCATCCGTTCCGAGGTTTGGTTTCCTCACTCAGTCAGATTGGAGAGGCAGGTTAATCTGTACATTTCGTTACTGGTTGGTCCCTCCTTTTCCTCTTGCTCTCATCATGGATTTGAAACACAACTAGCACCCACCTTTAGCACCACCTACTGCTTGGGCTGTTCAACATACTGTGGAATATGAGTTCACTCAAAAAGGTCTACTTGAAAACAGGGTTTTGTAACAGTAGTTTTGCAAACGTGTGCATTGACGTTTGTATATGTAAGCTCAGTTTTGCAAACTTGTACATTTGTATCTGTAAGCTTAGTTGTGTAGACTTACATTTTGTTGTCTGTTTGCAAACTCAGTTTTGTTAGTCTGTGCATTCAGACACAGGCTTGCAAACTCACTTTCACAATCTGGGCGTCAAAAATACTTAATATTCAACCCCCTACAGTAACTTATATACGGTATATTTTAGTGATCAGTTTAAGCCATTTTCAATAATGGAATGTGTATTGTGTATAAATTTAGAGTTGGAAGTGTACACAGAAGTGAAAAAATAAACAATGAAAAGCTTAGTTTACAATGAAACAAACCTGAGCTGGAGTTATTATAAATGCATATCAAATATTGAAACACATTCATAATCACCCCCAAATAAACCAATATTGAATTCAAGTAGTATAAAAACAATATGCTGGTGACCAAAAACTTTTGGCTTGAAAAACGTTTAATTCATCAACAGAGACCTTTAAAATCTGAGCATGACAATATTTGTTATTGAGTGTATTATTCCCAAACCCTCAACCCTATGAAATACCCTAACAAATGAAAAATTAAAATTTCACTGGGGTTTATGGGTGGTGCTCGTTCTCATTAGCATCAAACTTTGCTTATGGTTTTGGGCACCTGGGTACAATCCAGTATCTGCAACTGGATGTCATGGTAAGACATGAAAATATCCACAGCAAAAAGTGCAGCATCCAACAATATACACCAGTAGTTCTCAAAGTGGTTTCTTGAAAGGCTTATAACATTTGTAGTGAGTTAACGTCTGAATACATTTTCTTTAAGTCATTAATACAATAACACCAAAGGGAACTACTTCACGGACAGACAAACTTTGTTCAACCAGTGGGTTTGTCTCAGAGGTTCAGCCTCGCCATTCTCGCTTGATCCACAGCAGACTGCAAAGCAAGTAACATGTCTGTGGATGAGAGATAAGACTAAATAAATAAAAAGTAAAGCACACACATCCACCCAGACTTTAGTCCTTTTTGTAAAGCAGTTTTGCCCAGGCACTTATTGACATTTGATCTGACCAGCACCAGGTTTCTCCTGTGTCTCTCCCTCGTCAGCATGCAGTATTCACAGGTTTTGCACAGATGAACTACATACATGCATAATGTCATGCAGACTCTGTCACTGCCCCCATACTACATAGCTTCCAGCTGGTCAAATAACAAGATTGTAGTCAACATGTGTGGTTAAATTTCAGGTTTTTCCACAAACTCAAAAGCTCCGTCATCAGGTGTAGACAGACTTAAACAAACTTAGAGTGTCAATGAGAATAATGGTATAATTTGCTGTGTCATATTCGACAGCAATCCATTTGAATTAGTTTAGAGTATATTGCTAAACTAATGGACAGAAAACCAAAATCAAGCAGCTGTGGTTTGTACAAACCCAATAACTTCCGGGTATGATCCACCATGTTGGGAAGTCCTGCCTCGATGTTGAACGAGGTTTGCTCCATTTCCTTGATAAATTCATTTCCCCTCTGAGGAACAAAAGTGATAAACATGTGAGGACTTACAAGCCTTTTTTCTTTTTTTTTTTTTTAAAATGGCATTATCACTTGTATGCTGTAAAGAAGAGCAGACTTAAGAAAACTACCTTGAACTCTACATAAACTTTCTCCTCCAGCTCTGCCACTTGGGATATAGCATCATACACACTGGTATCCGCAACAGATTCCTACATCATACAAAAGCAACATTTTAGCAAATTATACATAGGATATAATCAACATTAATTATGATTTTGTATTCACATGTGCAATCAGACCTCCTCTGTGGAGTTCTCTGTAGGCTCTTGTGCCTTAGCTGCTCCGCTGGCTGTGGAGTTGCCATTCAGTTCCTTCACTCTGCCAAAGAGCGAAAAATGTTTTAGTTAAAGTTTTATCTTCCCAGGCATGACATTCTTTTCATATTAAAAAGATAGTATTTCCACTACAAAAACTAAACATCATAAGCTAAATACATACCTGTCAGCATAACGTAGTGTGTTCATTGTATATTCACATGAAGCCATGCCCGGAGACACCATAGCAATCTATGGAATAAGAGAAGGGGAAATATGTGTACATACATTCTGTACTTAAACTGGCATACATACTCACACCAGACTTTGTGCTTGTTTGGCATGCATCTGCATCATCCGCTATAACGTATAATCAGACCATAAAACACTGTATGCCAAACTGAGAGTAAGCCAAGTTTGGCGTTCTAACGTACCATGCAGGTCCTGGACTTTTCTCCAATGAAGGAATCCCTGAGGACCTTGGTCAAAGTGCTCATCCGGAAAGGAATGTGATCACTGTTCATTCCCAGTGAACGAATGCACTCCTACAGGACACAAGAGCGGACAGATGGCATGTTAGGTGTGATTTTCATCCTTTTAGGTGTTGTGCATGCATATTTAATATTTGGACAGAGTTCTGAGTATTTTTACTCGTCTTTATGGTCTCAGTTTGACAGAGCCACAGTTACTTTATCTGCACCCTAGCCGCGGTGCGAGAGAGAAAACTGACTGTTCTCACTTTGCAGCCACAGCTAGATGTTTATCTGGTGTGTGCACACCTCCACAGCAGCCACAATCTACCTTGAGTGCCAGCAGGCTGCGGTTAATCTCGGAAGTCTCAACCAAAGTGCTGCGGTCATTGCTGCTGACATCTGTGCCGCGCTCATTGCCAGCCAAATCGACCAATGAAAATTTGCCGTGCAGCGTGCTGGCACGGTCATTGCGTCGCAGGACAATCTGAAGGATGGCATGAGAGCGGGATGAGTTGGCGTTTGCTGAGGTCTGGCCTGATGTTCTGGAGAGAGAGGGAAAGGGAAAGCAGCCACATTAATGTCAGAAAAATAAGAGAATTCATTTCTGATTCAAGTTTTAAGCATTTATTACTTTTTTTTAAAAAATTGAACCAGAAGTTGCATTTGAAATACTGATGTGAAACCATTAAAGTATTTTAGTTTTGGGTTGCTATGTTGCGATAACACTACATATTTAGCGCTTTCACCCAACATTTTGTTTTAGAGAGGAATTGAACTTAAGTTTAGAGAAGTATGTACCATGAGAGCGCAACATACACGTTCTTAACACATAAGTACCTGCAGGCACTGCCCATCTGTATCATCTTAATGACCTCTTCTGCTGTGGACACGTAGACCTCCTCCAGGCCCACCACCTGAACCTGCTGTCTCTCATCCTCCAGAACACGAAGCTTGGCCTTCTTGTTCAGCAGGTCATACACCTAAATCAAACAGTATATTTTACTGTAAGGATAACTTAAATAAGCTGATTTTCTATGTCAAATATTCTCAATAAATGTGTTCATGAAGGTTTTTCTTACTTTGCCATTGTAAATCTCAAAGAAGCTGACATAGGCAGAGAGATCCAGGTTAGCATGCCTGCTGTGGTTGAGATAGGTGAAAACATCCTGGGCTAGAAGGGAAAGACTCAGATTACTCAAAGTGAAGTTCTAATGTAAGAGGTCAGTTTAGACAATACTGAATGTGCTGTAGTTTAAATAGTATAGCAATGGAAATGCAAAGGGACTTATATCCTGAGTTAATTGCAACAAATTATGCAGATAAAAACAAAAATTGATTTTGTCTGATTCGTTAGTTCATGAGGGTTTTCACATGTAGATCACTATTTCGTTCTACGTGACGTGCATAGACAGCCACTGGGGGGACAGTTTAGGTCCTAACCTGCCAAGGCGTAGATTCCCTTAGCGCTGTTCTGCTGCCTCCCTGTGAAATCCCCTCCCATCGTCTAGGAAGAAAATGTGCCAAACAAGCAAAAAATAAATAAATAAATACATTCTACAAATGGGAAATACTGCTTCGAGACAAGTCAACCCCATGCAGCAAGCAGAGACTTACATGCGTCTTCCCGCTTCCCGTCTGGCCATAGGCGAAACATGTTGCCATACCACCTTCGAAAATGGACTGCACCAAAGGTTTGGCTGTGAACCTAAAGAAAAAATAACATCTGTCAGAAATGGAATTCTTTAAACCAAGAAAAAGCCAGTAATAGCACATATGAAAAGTACACCTCCAGTTTCCAACATTTTCATCTCCAGACACATTACTGAACAAATACTACCGTATTAATCACTGCTATCTACACTTTCCTACACATCTAGTTTTCTACAGCTTGGGGGAAATGAGAAACAAAATACAAGACAGGTAAAAAAGCCTTTAAATCGTATCCCTCAGGAGGAAATTCTGAAAAAAAACTGACCAGTGACAGCTTGTAAACACCCCATCTTATTTAGAAAACCTGCAATTAGATCCACCTTGCTGCTAAATAAAAAGGAAAAATGAAGTCTTTACTTGTAGACCAGGTCGTTAGTGGTGGTCTCATTGAAGGAGTAGTCAAAGTGGAAGACTTGGTTGTCCAAGTATTTAGTAAGATCCACCTTCTGTTTTGGCTCATGAACCAGCAGAGCACCTTTTCCAGGTACAGACACCACATCTATCTCCTTTCTAATAATCTCTGGAAAAATAGAAGAATATCAAAGTCAGCATTTAGAAAAAACTTTTGACGGCTTTTATTTTTACAGTGTCATTAATTATTCTTTTCCATTCAGATGATACTGTACGCAGGATGTTAGACGTCACTCCTAATATACCTTGCTTGTTAAGGGGCCGCTTGCGAACGCACACACAAATCCTGTGAGGTGCAATCTATAAAAACACAAGATGTGCTGTAAGTATGGGCTATAATGGCACACCAGCATATAGCTTCATACAAGGCACATGGTTCTTAGAGTCCAAACTTACATGGTCAGTAGTTGATAACGGGGTTACTTCCAAGGTCTCTCTGAAGTCTTGGATCATCTCGTAGAACTTCTGGTTTGGTCGAGAAGCCTCTCCAAACTAAAAAGAAAAGAAAACAAGGGAATGTAAATAAAATGTGAACTTCTCTCGTGTCTAAAAGTTCCAACCAAGTCAAACTTTCCAAAAAAAAAAAAAAAACAAGATATAAATAGCAAAATTAGTAAAGACATGTCACCTTTCCCCTCTTGGTCTGCACGTCGGGGGTCTTTACAACACAAGACAGCCTTTTGTTGCCTTTGTTTAGCTCTTGGGTAGCCACAGATTTTCTTCTGCCTGAAGTACATAGAGATGATGTATACTTTCTTTTTTGTTTTGTCAGCAGATCAAAACATCTAATAACGCCTAATGACCTCACATCTCATCTTCATCATTGCAATATCCAACAAATTTAATCACAGAACAGGCCTCAAATCATGCGCCCCCTGTTCTGACTTCTTATAGAACATTGTGTTGATATGATCTATGTGTTCATAATCACCAAATCTGTTTGTCTAAACTAAAACAAAAAAAACAATCCTTTACAGGACAGAAAGGGAGGTTGCACTTTTCTACATTACATTAAGACATTAATATGTAGCTTTCTCCCTCTGTGTATGGGATATGTCTGTAAAGGTAATCAGTGGATACACGTGATACCATGTCAGTGTAAAATGTGTTACCGACCTTTGACTACAGGCAGTGGAGGCATTCTCTCGGGTTCACCATTTTCCTTTATTTCCTCACGGACAAGCGACTGTGCTGGTTTGGCCTCATTCTTTCTATGCTGCTGATTAGGAATCACTAGATAAGGAAGCAGAAGGCACTTTTCTTTATTAGTAAGTCTATTAGTTTATAGAGATGACAAATATTTTAAAATGACTAAACAAAGACAGCACTTAAAGATTAAGTTGTACATGGAAAATACCTGAAAGTTTACTCTAATGCATGCAAAATGTTCCATATCTTACGATATTATTACTATTACTTATTATGTGTCATGTGACTGGGCACAATGTGGATGTGCAAAATATACTGTATGGACAGGAGTCAATTACCTGTCACTGAGAACAATACCTAAATGTTAAATGAAACAATACGTGGCTTGCATCAGTTTGTTGGAAAATGTTCTAGTTTGTGAATTTCTTTTTCAGTAGATCACTACCAACCAGAGTTTTTGAGGACTGATGAAGAGGGGAGATCCGAGTTTTCCCGAGAAGACTCAGAGGTCAGGACTGGTGCTAGACCCTGGAACAGACATGTCTGCCTGACCTGAGACCGACTGGCAACTGAAAGTAAGACAAAGCCATGTCAAACAGCTGCAGTGTGAGTGTCAGTGTCTTAAAGTAAGCATTGTTAAGTATTGCTAGCATTGTTTTGTTTTTTTCTGCCAAAACAAAAGCGACCACAGCAACAAGTTTGCCATTCTAAGATGAAACGAAATCCTTCAGAGACCCAGAATGACAGAGAAGTGAGCCATGAGAGACTTATCACAGGTACAGAAGAGTGTAGGCTAAAGTGTGGCAGGTGATTAAATACTTGATTATATATTTGCATATGAAAATATTACTGACTGAAGATAAATAGTGTTACTTTCAGTCAATTCTGAAAAATAAAAAAGCAGTGCCTTGTGTCATCGGTCCACTCTATCTTAAATGGAGAGACATGCTGGTACAAAAGCTGTACCATCGTTATCAGTGATGATACAGAGCACTCCATTTTTCCCTCTCTTTATTCCCACCTAGAATTTAGAGCAGATTAATGGACAAAAATAGACAGTGCTGCGTGCCCAGAATGACCCAATACCCAAAGTTGTCCATTTGCATCCCTGTGCCACTAATCATTACACTAAGCAAATGATTACTTATGCATTACATATATGCGATCAGGCCAAGTCTGAGCAGAGTTCAGCTCTCCAAGAATTGTGGATCTTACACCCCGATCCCATTAACAAAGGAGTGATTAGAAAATACGACTCATTTGCTTTAGAGAGAGGAACATGCATGCCTTGCCGACCTGACTCTTCAGCCATGGTGACTGCTGGAGCAGAGGCTTTCGGAAGGAAACAAGCTGTTAGGAATCAAACTACAGGACATGGCAATCTAAAACAAACCAAAAGTAAAATATATTTACATACAGGAGGCAGAGGCAGGAATCCTGGACGAGCGCAGTCGACCCTCATACTTCTACGGAGGAGACAAACAGAGAGAGGGAGAAATTCCCTCATTGCATCAGTCATTTAGATGCTTTAGATTGATAACCCGTTTCCATCCAGGACTAGTAAGTAAAATTAATTATATTTTTCATGCATGTCTGCAATGTCATTTTCTATAGCATTTCACTGTGAGGTTAAATACTTGAAAGTGTAAATGTTCAAATTCTTAGAAATATGGTCCAACCTGTTGACACCGACAGTTCTTTGTTATGTAGAAAAGTAAGGTAACACTAACCTTGTCCGGAGCAGGAGGGGGCAGGTCAGCAGCTTTGTTGATGAGAGCATTTATATGGTCCGACAACTCTGGATTGAGTGCACATAACTCATTCATTTCAACCTAAATCACAAACACACCCAGCCAAGAGGAGAAATGCAATAATCTTAACTTAGATTAGACGTCAACTTGGTTAAAACCCGAATACATTAAGTATGGGATATTTCAAAAGGCATTCATTGTAGATGTTTAAGAGATGGCTGCCTGGTTCATATTGTCTTCTGTGTTTATGGATCTACTGACCTCCTTTCCCCGGCAGATATTCTTCTCATACCACTCCACCATAGCAGTGGACTTCTCGATAGACTTCTCGACAGACTTCACAGTGGCCCGATGCACTCGACCTGGTTTACACATAAACAAGCAGCGAGTCAGAGTCAAGCTTTGTCAACGACATACCGCGTTATTATTTTGGAAGGTGAAAGCTGCAACAAGACAACACAAGCTCACCATCACTTCGACTGATTTGAACAGATAGTCCAACAAGAAATCTGGACAGGCTGCTCTCCATTTTATCTCCTTCTCTGTGTGTCTGTAACGTTAACGGAGAAATCAAAACTCAAGTGACGTTAGCGTTTTGGTAATGACCTAACTCGCGCTATCTAGCAATTATGTTATGGTCCCTATAAAACTATATCATCATTTCATCTATAAATGAACAAACAATAAACTGTAATCATACTAATCGTTTTTAATTTGTTTATCTTTTCTCATCGACTAACGACAAAATCACCTTACCTTCGTTTCAAATTCAAAGCCGCCCAAGATTTAAACTGGTGTTACTTCCGGGTATTTAGGAATTTGATTGGTTCTTGTCATATCATCGTGTGCGTCCTTCTTCTTCTATGGCTTTTTTAGGTAAAATCCAAATTGGCGTTATACTGCCACTAGCTGGATCAGTTAAGAATTGCCTTTGTAATGAAAATCAACTGTAAATTCAAAATCTCAAACTGTAGCCTACCCGTTTTGTGTTTGAAACCTTTAATGTAAACTAGGCCTCAAAGTGTTGTGATACACAAAAATATAACTAAGTAGCCTCTATAGGTTTATGTATAGGCCCATCAGAAATAATTTTGAGAAGGCTATTATACATTTTATGACACTTTTATGTGTTATCTTATGTGTTAAGTAATGTGATGCCAAGGACAGTGTATAACAATAGGTCTACATGTAAATAGAGCTTAAGCTTATTTAAATCTATCCATCCCATCCCATTATCTATACCGCTTATCCTCAGAGGGTGGCGGGGGTCTGGAGCCAATTTAAGTCAGTTTTGTAGAAAAAACAATTTCTGAAAATAATGCCCGTTTACTGAACGCCCCTGTCTTGTAATCTGACTTAATGAAATATGTTCAGGAAGACAGTTTTCAGTTCAGGTGAATATATGCTAACTAAAACAACAAACTTAAATTTTTTTTGCAATTTTCCCAGTGGTACATTTACTTCACAAATGGCACTTTTCGTGACGGTGTTGTCACCAAAGTGCCCCCGTCCCATCTGTAAACAACATGCCTCGAGCCTCAAGTAGGTGTCCCAACCATAGATGTAGCAAGCATGGCAACTGCTATGAGTTTAGCCCGCCAAAGGATTCTGTCTATTGTAATATCTCTGCTGACAGAGCTGGAGTCGAAGGTCAATGTATAGCTTAAGGTATGATTCCTTAGTTACCTAGTGTCATGACCATTTTCTTCTTCCTATTCTCAGTTACTAACTGATGATGTTTTAGATAGGGAACAGGTGTTAAAATAAATCTCTTTAGCTAAATTCTTCCTTCTGGGTTTACAAATGAGTCTGACTAACTGGTTTGAAATTTGGACTTTGTACTGCTTCTATCAGTTCAGCAGGAAAAGCTGCATGGCATGCAGTCTAGAAGTGAAAGTTGATAAAGTAAGTGTAACGCCTTCAAGTTGTAAAGTAGTCTGTTCTCCGTCACACTGATGAAGACCAGTTTCCTGAAACTTTGTCAAATCATACATTGATAGTATTAAGTGTGTCAATTTGTGCCCTGCATCACAAGGGCTTATTATATCATTGCCTAACATCATTTCTCATATTGTGTACTCTCTCATTACTGCATGCAGTCACACACACTTACTAATATTACATATTCAGATATGTGAATCCCTGACTTGATACTTCCACAGTAACTTTTAACTAGTGCTGTTTCCTGATCTGTCCACAGTTGTGCCCAAATTCTGATAAACGAGGAGTTATTTTGCCTACAGCATTTCATCAATGAGACCACAGAAATCCTGTGTTTGTCCACATGCTCCCTGTCTCCCCACACCCACTGCAAAGCAGGCACAACAGTTCAGTCCACCATGACATCAACAATCAGGGACAGCTGGAGAATGCAGCTCAGCCTTCAGTGTGGGAGGCTTCCCATTTTTCCTCTTTTCTTTTTGCCCCCCAGCCTCCCCACTCCTCCATGCCTACACCCTCTCAGCCTCCAAACCTCCTAACTATACACAAGTCGGACTTATGTATACACATTCCCCGCAAGCTAACGCTGACACATGACAAATCAAAGGTCTAATAAACAGCTTGTGCTGAACAATTTCCCCACCCACCACCAAAGGATGAAAAATAAACAAATCCCTGTCGGTTTGGCCCGGCCAGGCCATTTGGTAGGTCTGTCTGTCGATGACTGGGTGGCCCAGTGCTGCGTGGTGTGAGGCCTGGGATGGAGCCACAACTGTTTCCTGTGAGCAGCCCAACCCCCAGAACCTCTCCACAACTGGCTTAGTGGGTGGCATTCCCCTCCTTCTTTTCCTCACATCCCCCAAACTCCTACACCCTCCTACCCTCTCTCTCTCAAACCCTCCTCTCCCCTTCAATACTCCAAGCGCTCCTCCCCCCTTTTCCTTCCTTCCAGTCAGTTAGTCCATCCATTCTCACAGCTTCAGTCCCAGGCTAAACACTTCCTCAGTGGCCTTGAGTGGATGGAATAGGCTAAACAAGTTTTTACACTTCTGTGTGCTACATATCAAAAATTCCTTGTGTGTTTACTTGGTCCTGTCTGCGTGTTTTTGTACACGTGTCAGTTCTATAATGACATTAATTGTGATGACATTGTTTAAAATGATGCCATGTGGGCAACTTGAGCTCAGTATACCTTCATCATTAACTTCAAGTTATTAAATGCTGTTATGAAGGAGTGATTTTTTCCCTGATTACATCTACAGAAAACATTTGATCATTACAAACAACATTTTCTCAGGTGTTATCAAAGTAACTTATATCCTTGCCTAAGATTTTAATATTTTTTTGGAAATTATATCCAGTGAAAACTAGGAGTAAAATGCAAACTTCCTGTTTTAAATTATAGACTGCAAAGAGAGAGATTAATCATCTGTGGATGTGTGTGCGTCCTTAAATGTTGTTATGTCACTTTGAACCTCTATGGTATTTGAATTTATATAATTAATCATGATAAATGTATTGGTTTCAAGTTAGTCATTAAAGTGTTTCCATGTGTTTATCTGTCTCTAGTAAGTCCATATCAAATCTGAGTATTCTGGTGGTCTCTATCTTATCGCAGCTTCTTGCACGAAGGCTATAAGTGACAGACATTAATCAGTGATGATTAATGTTTCAATTATTCTTCTCAGCTATATAAAACAATGCACATGCTTACATTTGTGCTACAGTTGTGTTTATGTCACATCATTCAGCTGCAGCTTTTTGTTTTCTTAAGTTTAGTGTGCATTCATTGGGTATTTCATAAGAGTTTGGAATCTTACGCAGCCAGTCATAAAATAGAGTTATCCATTTAATTTGATCTATACACTGGATGAAAATATATTGCTGAGCCTTTCTCTCCTTATATATTCGCTCATGCTGATAAGGATTCTATATTTCACTGGAAAACACTTGGCAGTCTCACTCAGAAAAGCAGCAGTGCTGGTTTCTCAGTCTGGAGGGTGGTGGTGGTTGATTTGAGGAAGAAGGGGTCCTGTATCTGTTGGCCCTGAGTCTGTTTAACCGTTCCCCCTTTTCCATCTGTCCAAAAGCACATTTTCTCAGTGTAAAGAAAATTGGCCAAGGCCATGGCTCTGTTCCCCTATACAGACTAAATAAGCACACATGCATACAGTACGTGAGCTGAGCACACTTACAAACCACCCAGGAAGAGGCTGACAGACTTGCAGAGGAGCAGTGAGAGGAACAAAGAAGAAGAAAAGAAGAGACTGAGTATTGAACTACCGGTTCTTCTACCCTACTGTCACTTTCTTTTGGTTTCAATCTGTTTAGTTTGTTTATGTCATCCGTTGACAAGCATATATCCATACTTTACGTCTTTAGAATGGCTTGGGGTTAGATTTGGGTGAGCACCAGTCATTCTGGCTCATGGAGCAACTCTTAAATGCACAGCAGACTTTTGATCTTTGACAGCCACCACTCACAGTGACGCTGGAATACATACTTGTAAGATAGTAAGCAAAGATTGTAGTAAGAACACGGATGTTGTTAAGCTTGTAAGAAATGTATGATTCTACTGATCTAATTTAATCATTCAGTTTCTATAAAGTTCATTTTTTAGCAAGTGGTTTGCATCTTATTTAAAGGAAAACCTATCTCACATCACTGTAATATTAGGATGTCTATGTTGCATTATCCAACATGGCCAGCAGAGAGCAATATAGTTACAAACAGAAAGAGAGAACACTCGGCAAACTCTGGACTTGGAAATAAGAGCACTAACAACACGTGTGAGCCAATGTTATTATTCATTTTTCTAAGTGTACTCTTCTATAGTGTCAACCAATTGATGGTCTGGTGTGATTTATTGTTTCATAACTGAACAAAGTGTGCCTCCAACATAGTTACAGGAGAGATTTAAACCTTCTCCAGCCAAGGACCCAAACTGAGTAAATACTGAGTCTGGAACATTCACTCATTAAAGCATATTAGTATTCTTGGCATGTGGGGATCTACTGAAACATGCCAGTGACCCATTTTGGATCCTGGCCCATCATGTAACAAAAGCTGCCATATAGACTAAGCTTACTCTTCAAACACATAATTTCAAGCAGTGAAATTGTTCAGTTAGCAGTTTATTCACCTTTGAGCTCTGGCACACAGACCCGGCCCTGTGCCAACAGCCACCTAAGTTTTCCCACCTGGCAAATTTTATTTGTTTCTTCAACTATAATTCTGTTTATTTATTTGGTCTCTGCAGTAAAGAGTGGTCAGGGTAGTACACACAGCTGCTGTTACACTACGGGAATTACTTGTCTGTCCACAGACTGGTTACTTCTACAGTACCACAACATCACTGTACTCATAACAATCAGTTGAAACTGTTTCATACCAAAATATAGTTGATTTATGAGATAACTCACTTACCAGATAGGCTAATATTACATTATCAGGCAGAAAACAGCATGCCCATGTTTCATTAAACAAAAGTAAGGCTTGATGCAGACTAACTTCTGTACCTTACCTCTACACACCTCATCTGCACTTTGGAGACCACTTCTGTGCTATTTAATATGGTAATTATTTTTAGAATACATGTCAGTCAGTGAGCTGGTTTGTATTTTAAAAATCATTGCCATGTTAAACAGCACAGTGTAGTCTTCCCCAGAGTGCAGGTGAGGTCGACCTGAATTTGGATGGAAGTTTCAGTAACCTGTGTTTTGTTACCACAGGTCGGCCTGTTAGCTCATGCACTCTGGAGAGAAGCAATGTGTTGTGTGCTGGGAGTGACAGATGTCAATGAGTCTTAAACTTGCAGCTTAAACATGCTGGTGATTATGAAATACTGTAGGCTGTGTGCATGTGTGAGTGTCCGTGTTTCTATTTTAACGACTCGACGGTGTATTGAACTTTCTGAAAGGTATAAAAAATTACAGAATCTACTAACATCACATAAGTCAGAATGAAATGCATTCTTGATTGATCAGCTGACCACCTTCAGTTTAATAAATATATCATCTTTTTAGTAATTTAACATTTAACACATAATTACTTCCAATATTTGTTTTGCTGTAACTCTGCCCCCTGTTGGTCAGAGCATGTTGGTGATGTTGGAGGACACAGTGGACACAAATGAATACACACATCATTCAGCAGTGTGTATATCCAAAGCTAGAGCTTCAGTCACCATAAAATATAAAAATATATATCTAAAAAAAAGGAACATTTTCAAAACCTACTTGTTCAATATGTGCACAAGTAACAAGACAATTTCAAAATTGGCAACACCAATATTGACATTTGTGTGATTTAATCTGACGGGTTAAGTAAATAACTAGACATGCAGGACACTTTTAGGAGATTTTAGGACATTTTAGGACATTAAGGTCTTGTGAGCTACAGTATTGAATGCCATCAGTGTTATTGCTTTACACCCACAGTCTCACACACACACACACACGTTCAGTCATGGAGTGCAGCTCTTGGTTTCTCTGTTTCTCCATTTGGTCTGTAACTAGTCCATAGGGCCACTCTGTCACTCACAATTTCCCAGTTGGTCATCAGTTTTCCTTTTCATACTATAGAGCGCAAAGAAGGCTACTTCACTGCAAAAAATAAAGTGACAAAATTAAATCTGAAACAAAGTTTTGACTGCGAAATTAGCCCATAAATTCTATTCTTGAATTCAATAAGTTTCTTTATGTGAACCATAAAGATTGAGATACTGCAGGCCTGCATACGACCTCTTTTAGGGAACACCAGTCGAAACCACAAACCATGAATAGCGTACAAAATGTGTCAGTGTGCTTTTGAAATTAATCCTTAAAACCCACCAGTGTTTCTTTTTTTCTTTTTACAGGGACTCACCAGAGAAGTCATGTGTTTGCTTGCATAGTGCAGGGTACAACATGTGGACCCCACAGTTCTCAAAGAACAACTACACCTATACCCCGAGTTTTACAGCCTTCTCTGAAACCACAGCTATGGGATGCACTGCAAACATTTCCATCTTATCAAGTCATTTTTGTTTATTACTGAGTCCCAAAAGCCGTATTTTCTTATATTTAGCGAAAAGAAATCTGCCAGCGCAATAAGATAATTGCAAAATGTTTCCATTACAAATCAACTTTGAAACATGTTTCTAGAATGTGTGTCGTCTTCCTTTGTGCAGCAAGTTGCTTTATTCTGTCTTACGTCAAGATGCTGACACTAATTTCTACAAAAGTCTCGAAACAAGTTGTAATCTTACTGCACTGGCAGAATTTATCGCCTGTTTTAAGAAAAGAAGACTCAGCAAATTGCACAAATTATGTAACAGGATGAAGAATTCCAGTGCAAAGAAATGAGCCTACACACCAGGATAATATATTAATGTTGTGGAGGGTCACTTTTCCAACAAAGCTGTGAACCCCTGGCTCATTAGCTTGGATCAATTTGGCCTGCATTGATGATTTGTAAAACAAAACAGTTTCAGTTACACACTACATTTTCTGGCTCATGATAAGTAATGTGCTGTTTGTGAATAAAAGCAGCAACAGCCTTCAGTCTGAGGCAAATAGAAGATTAGTAGTTAGCATGACCACGAAAGCTGAAATGTCAAAATAAAAAAAAGGCTCAGAGACTCAAATTTTATAAACAAAAATTACAGAAATAAAGAAACCACAGCACTGGCCACACTGCGAGTTCTGAAGTGCGGTTAAAAAACACACAGCAAAAACTTTGGGTTATCATCAAACATGTCACCACCATTAAAAACAAAAGATTGCAAATAGTAATCTTGCACGTTACCACTTTAACCTCATAGTCACAGCCATTTTAGTGTTGTGTATCAAGGCAGCGTACATAAATTCATATATATTTGAATTGACCCAGTGACTAACTTTCCTATATTATTTCCAAATTTACAATTTATCCAAACGTTAACACTGTCACTGTCAGATACTCTTGTTTGTAATCATTACTGGGTGCTTGCTTTTCTTAAATGGACCTGAGCTGATTAGCTAATGTACTTAACTCTTACAGTACTGTAATAAGCTACCTACAGTGTAGTGTTACTTTTATTGTTAGTGCTCCCTAAATGTGTTAATGCCATTGTTTGCTTTTTCCATTGCATAGACAATGATTTGGCAGACCCTGAGACAAACGATACTGAAAAACTACATTTATGCATGGTGTCAATTATAGTTTATCCTCTGGTTTGCCTAACTTGCTTTCGAGTACGGCTCTGCCTTATTGCTCCCCAGCCTGCCTCAGTCCTCCTCCTCCTCCTCTCCTCTTCACCACATGAAATGGCTGTCTGTGCCAGCCTAGCGCTGAGCCTTCATTAGCTTTTACTACCCCACTTGGATGTGTTTAGCTTTACTCTCTTTCTTTGCCTCTCTGTGTGTCTGACTGTGTGTGTGTGTCTCACCCTCTGTGTGTGTCTGTGTCTGCATATGTTTAATTACCAACTCCCGCCCTCCCTTTGGAGTACCCCTCAATGCCATGCCACCATATCATTACACTGTGGCTACAATTTAAACTTCAGTCACACATACACACACACCAACATACCCTGGCTGGCCTGCAAATTGTAAAGAGGAGACAGTGGGGTACTGTAGAGAGCTGCTTTAGTTCCTTTATTCTCCCCTAAAATGGAGTTCTCAAATGGAAACACACACACACACACACACACACACACATGTACATAGAGAGTGATGAAGAGAGAGAGGGAAAACATGAAAAACACAACAAAAAATGCAACGCAGCAAAGCACTAAAGCACCACGCATCACGACTGATCCACAACTACGTCTGGTGTTCAAACTGTTATTGTTTGAACTAAACAAACCACTTATAAACACAAGGCCTCTGCCTTACGAGGCTCATATTTAGGCCCTTCTGTAAACAGCAAAGCACAGAATGAATCAATTAAAAGGGCATTACGCTGGTTCCTGTTTATTTAAAACATGTTTACACTATAAGGGCCCTCCTGCCTGTCTGCATGATTGCCTGGAACTTCGTATTCCTCCTCCTCCTGCCACCCCTCAATAGGCCCGGTCACGGCCAAGGTATATCAAACACATAACACACACACACACACACACACACACAGAGGGCATAGATTACAAACACATTTGTTATGTGGAAGAGCGTTTTTAGTAAATATTGATCTCGTTCTTCCTCTGTTTCTGCGAGAGATGATTAGAAGAAGTCAGTTGGAGCAACAATCTGGTGCAGTGTGCAATCACAGTGCAGGAGCGCATATAAATACAGGCAGCAGCAGAGAAACTCAACTCTCAAAGGAGATTTCCACACGCACAGAATGGTGAGGGAGCAAATGACTGTATAATGAAGTGAGTGGAACTAACATGTGCATGGACTGATTAATAAAAGATTTTTACAGAAGAGTTTTTTAGAACATTGCCGCTACATATAAAAGGCTGCAAATGTCTTGATAAGTTAAGTTACAATGGTCTGAACTGTTGGTCACTGCAGTCTTATACATTATTGGCTGACTGTTCATGTTATTTACTATCCTTATTTTATTGTTGCCAAGTATGGTTAGAAACAATAATGTTTTTAAATTCAATGTCACTACGTTTGTTAATTGGACAAAAGGTATGAGAGCTATGGCCTTATTTGAGAGGGTTTAATAAGAAATGTTTGTAAAGCCGACATTTGTAGGCTACCAAAAATTAATTATGGAATAGGGTTTACTGATAGGGATTATTAATTATATAGTTTGACATTTTGGGAAATACAATTATCCGCTTCTTTTTTTTGCCAACAGTTCAGATCAGATCAGAAGCATCAACAAATTGTGGTTTAATGGGGGGTTATGTGCTGGAATTATAACGGAAGGCATAACATGCTAATTAATGAACTTAAGAGGTGCTGGAAGGCAGATTTTTAAATCTTTGGACAGAGTCTGGCTAGCTGTTTACCCATGTTTCCAGTCTTTGTGCTGAGCTAAGCTAACAGTCTCCTGGTTCTAGCTTCGTATTGAACGGACAGATACGAGAGTGGTATCGATCTTCTCATCTAACGCTCTGGAAGAAAGCGAATAAGCATATTTTCCCCAAATGTCAAATTATTCCTTTAATGGGGAACTTAAAGTGGTGGTTGGACAATTGCACATCATGTAACATGCCATGTTCAGTTACATGACTTTCATCAAACTTAGAATTGAGTCATGTATTGACAGACACAGTTTTGGATTTGCCAGAATGCTTTACTTAGAATATTGAAATTCATAATAAATAGCTCTAATGGCCATTAATGTGATAGGCCAGACCTGGGCTCAAATTCATTGGCACACAACCAAAACAAGTATGACAAGACCTGTATTTTCCTACATATAGTGTCAACTTAGACTGTGGGGTGGTATTTTACTGCAATGTATAGCACATGTAGTCTACCTGTAATGAAATGTTCCATATGAAAACTTACCTTGACTTTCCTAATTTCATTTTGATGTATTAAACTCATCCTTAGTTAGGAAACAAAAATAATATAAGTGCCAGGAAACCTGGAAATGGGATCACTTGATGGGTTTGAAAGTTAATTAAAATTCCAGTAATGGTTTGAGTTTCAAAGGGGGGACCAACTTCTGGATTATTGTGGCTTTAATTTTCAAATCCTACAAGAACTCTACAGCAGATATATCTCAGTTCACGAGCAGTGTTGCTTCTCCCAAAACATTGTGGCTGCGAGAGAGTTATTCTATTGAAACACAGCATTGCTGTGGATGTGGAGAGAAACAATCCCCATTCCCCAGATTTGTGTGGTATGTCACCCTGAAGTCTGCTTTCTCACTGGCTTTACAGCTAATTCCCCCATTCTTCTCTGCTGTGCTTCGTGCAAAAGTACAAACACATACACCACCCCCTGCTTCACACAGACACGCATGCCAGTGCATGTTTTTACACACACACACACACACACACACGCGCGCACACCACACGCACACACACTTTTCTTTACTAATCAGCCCTATTGAATTCCAGCAACAATGGGCGCTCATCCTCGGGCCACCCAAGCAGTGCACACACTCACACACACACACATGCATACACACCAACACCAGCATCACCAGATCACGAGTTCAGTCTTTTGTTACTTCATTGTGTTTTATTTTCCTCCATTGATCTCACCTTCACACTCAGGTCAGGAGTTGGCACTGGGAGATCGTGTTATCTGGACTATCGGCTGCTATCTGGGCCCACACACTGCACTCCCACACAGAAAGGAGGGAGCAAGCCCCACTGCTCTTGTATTACTGTGTCGAAGCACACATGTAGGATATTTACAGGAAAGTTGTATGTTCATGCTGTCTATGATGCTATAATATATTGACTGTGGTGTTCCATTATTGTTGTTATCTCTACATTCTTCTCAGATGTATGCATACACCTTTTCTCTGTTACCCTAAGGTACCCTACTGTAAGGAAGTATTCAGATTCTTTACTACAGTAAAAGTAGGTAATGCAACACTGTAAAAATATTCAATACAAGTAAAAGTCCTGCATTGAAAATGTAACTCAAGTAAAAGTATGTAAGTATAAACAGGAAAGTGTACTTAAAGTATTAAAAAGAAAAGTACTCAAAGCAGAAAACTATCCCCTGTGACTATTAAACTATTATATATTATAACATTAGATTGTTAGTATTATTATTATTATTATTATTATTACTTGCATTAATGTAAAATGAGGATTTTACTGTTGTAGCTAATTTTTAACAATTTTGTATAAGACTGCAACTGATGACTATTTTCATTATGGATTAATCTGCTGATTATTTGTTGATTATTGTAATGGATTGAATGTTTGGTTTGTAAAAATTCTGAAATAGTGAGAAATGCTCATCACAATTACCCAAAGTGACACCTTCACAATGCTTGTTTTGTCCAACCAACAGTCCAAACCTCAAAATTATTGATATAAATTAACATTATTAGAAGGAAAAGCATCAGATCCTCACATTTGAGAAACTGGAAACATGAAATATTTCACATTTTTGCGAGAAGAATGTATATAATTCGTGTACTGTGAATGTATATAATTGAATATACTGCTAAATGTAGTGAAGTAAAAAGTACAGTATTTGCTCCTGAAATGTAGTGAGGTATAAAGTAGCATGAGAAGATAATATTCAAGTAAAGTACAAGTATTTAAAATTTGTACTTAAGAACAGTACTTGAGTAAATGTACTTAGTTACATTTCACCACTGAAAATGTGCTGGATAATCTGTCTTGGAAAGGTTCAGTGATCAAAGTACAACAACACTGTGTAAAATGTTTTACTGAATAAGAAACTCCCCATGTCAACCCCGTTTTTTGACAACCGTCAAAAGAGTCATCAAAACCAAGTGTTTTAGCAATCATTGTGCCAATGATAGAGGAGATGGACAACAGAGACAGAGATGAAACAAAATGCCAAGATAGAAAATAAATCTATACAGAAAAGGTATTTTTATTGTAATGTGAAAACAGGTGTAGATGCTTACAGCTTCCTCTGGTCACCCTTTAGATCATCTCTCTCTGATAATGAATTGTTTTTGCTCTGCTCAGTCACAACAAGAAATCAATTCCATAGAGTTATACAATAATGTGATCAAAACGGTTTCATACGCAAACATTAATTAATCATGAGAATGCAGATGGTGTATTAGACACATCTTGGGAGCATCTTGGGAGCTTCCCAGCATGGCACAACATTCGGGGGGTTTAATCTATTAGAACCAGCCTGTGTCATCACATATGTTTTTGATTATTTCGTTACTTATTTCTGGGACATTTAAAATAAAATTAATGGGTGCTGTACATTTTTTTATGTCTTGCCTCAGTGTACTCTTGAATTAAAATGTTTTTGTATTACAACCACATAAACTAGAATAAGTAGTTTGAGTGTAAAGAAGTGGTACAGTGGCTTAGTGATTAGCAAGATACAGCTAAGTAAAGTTGCCTTTTTTGAGTCAATGTTGCATTTTCTCCCGGTGTTCTCCTGGGTTTCTTACTACTTTGTTCATAGCTGTGAATATTAGTCTGAACAGTTGTTTACCTGATTTCCACAAAATGCATGCTGGGATAGGCTCCAGCCCTGCTATGACCTGTAACTGGACAGCATGTTTTAATTTTCTTGTCACTGAGCTGTGACATTAAATACAACATGTGCTTCCAGGGTGACATCACTTACGGGTTAAAATTGTTCTCATTAACGTACAACCTTCAAATTAAATCAATCTGGCCAGTGGTGTTGACTGCTTTGGGCTGCAAGCGAGATTACACACAAAATAAATGGAACTTAAGTTTAGCTTGTGTTGAACCACATAGCCAGGTATGAACATTGTGTGTTGTACTGTCTGCTTTTATGTGTGTGTGAGAGAGAGTATGCATGTGAGGTTTGGTTTAGAGGTGCATGACAGTAACTTCAAAAGACTGAGGTATCAGATTCAGACATGGGCTGCTTTGCTTAGGCTGACAAACGAGGAGCTGTTGTGTGAGAAGCGAAGGAATTTACAGCATCTACCTTTCATCTACACAGGTGGGCCTGTGTGTGTGTGTGTGTGTGTGTGTGAGTGTGTGTATTTGGAGCCAAGGGGGTGTATATGTGTGCGAGAATGTTGTTTGTTTTGTGTTTGATTTTTGATTTTTTAAGAATATGTAGTGCACATGAGCATAGTAGTGATATTCGTGTGAATGTGGGTGTGTATGCGTGCGTGCGTGCGTGTGTGCGTGTGTGCGTGTGTGTGTGTGCGTTCACAACGGCAGAGATTTAGACAGGCGAGTCACAACAATGATCCAGGAAGCCAGTGATCCCAGACACTTTCCAGGTGGTTCAACGCTCCAGTTCAGTGGTTCTCAGTGTTAATTCATTGTTCATGAAGTGGAGACGTTTTAAACACGTTTTAAACGCTGTAGTAAGAAAACATATTGCCAAATGTTTGCATCCATCAATGTAATAAGAAATCTTATCAAACAAGCAGGAATGTGACAGTAAAGTATGCTAGGTAACACATTTTGAGGGATTATTTCCTAACCCAGGCTTGTGGGTCTTTCAGTGGGTGTCAGGTGACTGACAGGAAGCAGAGCGTAATGTGTGCTTGCACAAGATGAAAACAGTCACCTCAGGCACAAGGGAATAAAAATAAAACAGATATGAAAACCAATCTAATTCTATCCTGCAGTGAGTTATCTATTTAATTTCATATAACCCCCAAAAGTCAACAAACGGCTTCTTAGTAGTAGTTCTTATCGTATTACAGTAATCCTGACTTTGTGTCATGCTGAATCCTGTAACTATTGTGTATATTGTCTCCTGACTGCACTGATTAGATGTTGTTTCATCACAACCCACAATATGAAAGAGCTAGACAAATGTGACAAATGTGGTATTCTTACAGAAATAAGAATAGTGGTGGGACTGAAAATATGAAATTCTTTCTGATGGTGGAGGTAGAGGAAATGACAATTCATTTTAGGCAGCATGAATGTCCTCATCTAATCCCATGGTAATCTGCCTATTATAATTATGAGATATCTTGTGTGACATTTTGGCCTTAGGGTGGTGCTAGAGGAAAGTTCACACAGTGTCCAAAATGGAAATGGTTCATTCTCTGGTAACTATGAACGTCAGCAGCAACATTTTATACAAATCCAACTTTTAGATTTGGAGATAACTTGTCATGGGTCAAAGTGTTGGTCAAAAAAACAATTTGCACACGACAAGAGGTCGAAGATGTTACCAAAATCCCAAGGATCATCCTCTGGGAACCATGGGATGGGATGGAAGGACTAACTGACATTGCCATCTTGGATGCCTGGGTGCTAGTTGGGGGAAATATGGGGTATGATCAAGTCTGATTATTAAGCAATGTTTTATTGAATATGTGTGGATCAAATGTTTAAGTGCAGGCAGAGACTTGTTGAAACAGCTTGGATAAGAACTGGATCAGATGAAGCCTGATTCATAAAATCTCCTTTTATAATATCATTTCAGCAGGTGCTGTCTTAGAAAGGAAATACCTTTCAGTTTTTTGGTGGAGTAATACCTTAATAATGAAGGCCTATTGATCGTCACATGTGCATGATATTTGTCCTGTATAACTTCCCTTGAATGGGAATAGCTGTGTGTGTCCATGAGGCTGAGAGTATCTTGAGCATCTAGCTAATTTCATTGCTTCAATGAGATGTATTTATAAAAATAAATTAATCCATAAAAATGAATTCACTTATAATAGATACATAGATACTTCTGGGTTTAAAGTCTCACACTGAAATTAAACCATTTGTTTGACACCTCAACAATGCTCCTTGATAACAGAGTAGGCCTATTTAACCAGTATGTTTAACCAGCAAACACTCTCAATTTGTAAGTTAGCTCATCTGCATTTGTGATAACAGCAGTGACCCTTAGGCTCTTCACAGGGTCACAGGCAAACACACGCAAACACACACTCGAAAAGACTAGCAAAGACCACAGAAGCACTTTTTTCATTCAATTTATTTTGTTAGTTAAATTTCTATAGCAGGTGAGGGAACATAACGGTCACACGAGGGTTTTCTTGAGAATAGTTTTCAGAAGTCACAGTGTTTTAGACATGGACAAGAACATTTTTTTAAAATGACAATGAAGAAGGAAGGGCCAAGAGGAAACTTAAAAACAAGGTGTAACAGTGACACAATCCTACACACCTTCTCCTTCATGGTCCCCCAACTGCCCCCCCCCCAAAAAAGGCCTCTGCTCTAAAGTGTTGTCAACCCCTCCCTCCCACAACCCCCCATCCCATCCCAAAATGCAAACAAAACAAAACAAAAACAAACTCGGAAACAAATAGATATATTTATATATAATATATATTCACTCTTTAAAAATAGAACTTCAGTCTAGATACTAACATCTGTACAAACTACAAAAATAAAATTTTAATATAAATAATTTATATGGCATGACATTAACAATTTTTTTGAAATAAACTACAAACCAATGCAGGAGCCCCCCCCCCCC
>LKNJ01000650.1:87781-208815 GCA_002120245.1 Maccullochella peelii | reverse complement strand
AAACTCCTCACCACTGTCTGACAACACCTGCTGGCTGTCTATGGTCTGATCAAACTGTAAATGGTGCTTTGCTCATTTTGCTTAATTATTCACAACTGCACAGTAGCTACTTAAATTTTCTTTCATATTTACAAAAGAAACCAAAGCTGCCACTTTAAAAAAAAATGTCATTTACAAAATAGATCCGCAAGTTTTTCCCTGCAATTTAACCTGGCAGTGATGAGACCAATACTGAACAACAACAACAACGGAGACTTTGTAAAGCAAATTACATGAAAATCCTAAGAATGACAGAAAATGTAACGTGGCATATATGAGGTTTGTATTAGCAAGAAGAGTGAGAAATTAGAAAGTGAGTCGGAGCAGGTTGAAGCATTATAAAGACTGAACCAGTTTACATAATGTAATATTTGCACAGGGTCACAACAACATGAACGTGTCACAACCCTAAAGCAGCCAGCGAAGAAAAAAGTAGAAAATAATAACAATAATATAAAATATAAACACTCCCTTTGCATTGGATTTTATAATTCCCTTTCAAAAATAATACAAGAAGGTGAACAACGCAATTGTCAAACACAAAGTGACAAATGTGAACTTCGCCCACTGTAGAGCTTACAAAAACTGCAGAAGAAAAAAAAAAGTCTTATCACAGCTCCTTCAAGTAGATTAAAACTGCAGAGGACATTGGGACACCCAGACAAAGATTTAACATGAAATATGAATTAGGTGTGTGGCAGCATGTTTGCTGGCTGATCACATTCAACAATATTTAGACAGATGTGGACAGATGATGGTGATAACTGACAAACATCAGTCTGCTACTGCTTCTTGGCAAACATTCTGTGTCTGGACGAGACGCACAGGTAAAACATATTTTACGCCAAAGGGAGAACATAATACTGAGCTCTGAATGCTGTGATAACAAGGTAAAGGGGACAAACTGAAGGCACAACGGTTACTACTGTGTGCTGTGTAATTCTCTGCTTCTTTTTTTTTTAACAGTGCACACTGTGACAGAGAACTTCTATACCTAAAATACAACAGAGAGTGTGTCAGATGCAGAATATCTCACAGTACAAAACTGTGTACAAAGTTATACTGACTTAATCCAGAGGGGGAAGAGGGGGTACTGCATTTTTTAAGGCAAATCACTTAAAATTATTTTGAAGTGTAGCAGCAAAAAAAAAAAGAACATAACAATACAAATAGAAATAAAACACTGACACTGACATGTATGTTCAATAGCCTAATATCTTAATAACATCTCACTTTTTGTGGACACTTTATAGCACATTTTTTATTCTATACACTGCGGGGGGGGGGGATCAACCGCCCCACAAAAACAAATAATCTTTTACATCTGAACTTTTACACAAGAGTATACCCAAGTTATACAGTACTCTTAAATAGCTTCCTTCTTTTTTAGTATTAAAATATATACTCATAGATTTATATAATTCTTAAAAAGTTTTTTTTTTACTTAATATGTCCTTGAAATAAATCCTCTCCTTTTTGTGTGAAGTCTATGTACAGCTAAGAGTTCAAGACGCGATGTGACGCCATGTGGGCGTCAAGGTGCTCTGGGAAACAGCCAGAGACTCGAAGAGAGAAGGCAGGACGTGTGAGAGAGTCTAGCAATTTTTGGCTGCCTGAATCCTCAACCCACCTACAGCAGAAAAAACAGAGAAGAGAGAAAAGGGTTAGACATTTTGCCAAACGCAGACAAATTTAGGCTAGAAAGACTGGAAATTGTTTCATCTCATTGAAAAACTACACATATTTCTTGATTTGTACTTAGGTTAAATGTCAGCTTTATGCATATTTAGAAGATTAAAAATCAGGTAAACACAAGACTGACTGGTTGCTAACTCACCTTGTGTCTTGTCGAGCTGATGCTCTGTCTGGCCCTGTGTTTCTTCCAAGTCCTGGAGCTCTAGAGAGTCTCTCTTACATGAAGAAAAGTTTGTTTTGTCACCACAAGTCCTCTTAGCAGCCTCAAAACAGTCCGACTCACTGTCCGTGTCAAAACCTTCATGCATGTAGCCTTGGTATGCCGCACCTGGCAAGGTTGGATGCACAGCCACAGTCACGGAGGCTGTGGCCGTTACCATGGTAACAGGTCCCCCATTGGAGCCTTGTTGCATCGGCAGGGCGGAGTTGCTATTGCTATAGCTTGGCCCTTTAGTCCTGTTTGGCTGAGGTCCTCTGCCATTCTGCAGCCTGGGGCCGCTTTGACAAGTCCTCCCAGGGAAGTGAGCTCTGTCACTGGGTAAGTATTGGCCGGGCTGTGCCTGGAGCCTCTGGAGGCCCTGCTGCTGCTCCCGCTTGCTTCCATCCCAACATGTAACCTGGGAGCCGAGCGGGGACTGTATGTTGTGGGAAGATTCGTTTAACGGTTCTATCTTTCCACCAGTGCCTGTTGCATTTTCTCTGAATGGCTTCACCACCTACAAGAAATAAAGTTTAATCGTTTACTTTCAGAAAAACACATGAATTTGAAGAACATCTGAACATACGGGAAGGGTTTCTTTCTTATCTGTGTTGTCGTGCAACGTACCGTAAGCTTGGGGAAGCTGGGGTTTTTGCTGGCTTCCAGCAGTATGTGAGATGTTGCAGGTGGAACGCTGGTGTGTGATGCTATGTACGCGCTCCGGTCACAGTACTTATAATCCTCCTCCCCGAACCCTGATGTGGTGGTCATCTCCGAGTAATACTCAGAGTCAGACGACTCCGAAAAAGCCTGTTGACGAGATGACCGTGGGTTGTGGTGGCCTGTGTAGTAGCCATGGTGGGTCATCGGTGGGGGCAGTGGGGGTTCAGGGGAAGGCGTGGGCAGACGGCTGGCATTGTCAACCGGGGTGACCTCAGCTGGCGGGCCCATCATGGACAGGAGGACTGGCAGGAGAACCAAGCCATTCAGCATCCCCAAAACAGTCAGGATGGCCAACACAGCAAAGAAATACCTGAAGGATGGAGAGATGAGGTATGTTAGTTTAAACTTGAAACTAAAAAAGACATAATTAGTGCTAGAAAGAACCAGTTTCTGATTAAAACTAGCTGGCAGCATCCTGTAATCTCTCTTTTCCTGCTTGAAACAAGAAGTGAGGTTGAAATAAAGTAAGAGAAAGCAAAGAGGGTGACCACACTTTTCTTCAGAGGTAGTAGCGGCTGCTAACCCCCACATTGCATTGGAAAGTGCATAATATGTGCACATACTCACAGTCACACAGAGACACAATCCATTTAATCTTATTTTCTTTTGCATTTTAAGGTTTTTAAGGTTTTGGCAAAAGTTCAGATTGATTTAGATCGTCAGCTGAACTCATGACGCTTTTACACCAAGTGGACAACATTTACATTTACAACACTTTTCTGTTCAATTTTTCTTTTAATGTGACAAAAAAGGGGGGCACGACCACAGTGGCCTGATGTTTTATATGGACAAGAACCCACATACACACATGCGCGTGCACGGCACACACACATAGTTGGCACATGAGGAAGGGAAGTAGCTCAGGGGAAGAAGTCAGGGAAAGCCCAGTGTTTGTGTATCAAAGGCAAGGGGTAGGGGGCAAATCTGATTCCCTGCTCAGTCCAACTACAACATGCTTTGATGCCTCCACTGCTGCTGCTACAAGACTTTCTCTCGCTCTATTTTTCACTCACACTGTGTGCGTGCATGCGTGCGTGTGTGTGTGTGTGTGTTTTTCTGCGTGTGCGTGCATCTCAGTGGAGCTCTGAGGAGGCCAGGGGTGGAGGCAGGCCACAAGAAAGAGCTCCACAAGAAAATTAGAGAGGACTCCACTTAAACACTAACAGAAAGCAGAAAGAGAGAGACAGTGAGATGCTAACCACCAGCCAGACTTAAAGAGGTAAAAGAAAGAAGGAAGAAAAAAAATGATTGTTGGAATGAATTAAAAAAAAGGGATAATAGCTGCGTAGTGTTCTGGAAACCTGCTTCTCTCCTCTGAATGGACTGCTACAATGATTATTACTATGACTTCACTTGACAAAGGTCACTCTTCAGGAAAATGATCAGGGTTTGCATGTTTGGTGTGATATCACAACCCCTATTCAGCCCCCCCACTCTCTGACATATTTTTCCCTTTTCCTCTTTAACCGCTGTCCTTGTTTTCTTCCTTTATCAGAAGCATAACGCATGTCATCCTAACCACTTTTGACAAAACACTTCAGGGAGATATTTTCAATTTTTCAGCTGTCTGCTCAGACCATGACTGTCTTTAAACCACACGCAGATATTTAATCTGCATGCTTTACTGGATTAAAGCACGTTCACATGCAGATGCTGAAATCACAAACAGGGCATCATCGTGTTTATGGCGTTGCACTGGCCTTCACTTTTGAGCTCACTTGCTTGTTTTCAACTTCTTTACATGGTGAAAAAAAAAAATAACAAGAGAAGAGTGAGACCGAAAAAAAGAGAGTGAGACTGGTGGGACCTCCAACAGTGTCTCACTGTTAGGAATTCTGTTGTTTATATAAACTGTAATCTTTTCCATTCGTTGTCAGGGCCTGGGGAGCCGTGTGTGTATGTGTATGTGAGAAAGAGAGCGTAAGTGTTTACATGCCTGTACATATGTGCATTTCTCCTCATGTGTGTGTCTGTGTGCGCACGCATATGTGCCCCGCATGTGTGTGCATGCATGCTAAGTAAGTGTGTGTGTGTGTGTGAGAGAGAGGACTCTGAGCAGAGCTGAATTAGGCTCGCTGTTTATTCAGTGCATTACAAGGCCAGGAGATGTTTACAGCAGTATATTTATGCTACTCCCTAGCTAGCCAGCTCTGGCTTGCCCCATTCACCCGACCACAGCTACAGCTACAGCTAAACAAGACCTCCAACAGAGATACTAGACCCTTCTGTCTCTTTCTCACCCCGTCCTCTGAAAACGATCTCTCACACGACCATGGGAGAAAAGAAGAAAAACAAGATGCTCTCTGTGACTGTCTTCCTCCCAATCCTACTTCTTATTTATTCTCAATTTGTCTCTATTTCTACATATTTACGCCTCTTTATCTTTCCAATCCAACACTGTGGAGGATCCGTTCATCTAACATCCCTCTACCCACCCACCAGGACCTCATATCCTTGCAAGGAAGCCACCTTCAAAGTACTTCTCCTCCTCTCTCTGCCTCTGTCTCTGTTTCTGCAGAAAAAACTGTGCTTTTTATGTCATGGAGGCCTGTTGCAGTCTGTGAGCTCAAGGTTGTGGTTTCGGGTTTGGGCCTGGACCACATTCGGTTGAAAAACATCGAGCTATTCGCCTTTTTTCCACTCTGACCATGAAACAGTGGTAGAAAACACACGCACACACAATTTACATGCACACACACACACACACACACACATGCAGAGGGGAGTGATGTCTGTTGGTGGGCTTCAGACCATCTGACTGGCTGACCAGTTCAAATTTAGCTCCACTTTTTATTATGGCACCCAGCATGGAGGGAGAGAATGCCAAACGGATGATAGGAATTTTTACAGATTCCTTCTTGTATGTGTGTGTTTGTGTGTGTGTGTGAGAAAGAGACCCAGAGAAAGAGAGAGAGAGAGAGAGAGAGAGAGAGATACATCACCCAGTGGGTAGAAGAACACTTCCATGTTTACAAGCAGCTGCTACACACCCTTGATGTTTTCCCCATTTGTTGTGCTCTGAGGTTGGCGAGATGGATGTGTGTGTGCCCAGAGTGACAGAACCAGGTGCATATTTGTCACTGTGTGTGTGTGTGTGTGTGCATAAATAGGGATATAAAATTTCCACCTGCATGCACCCCTGACCCCCACAAGGCTTCATCGCGTCCCCAAGTGAGGCTAGACAACTGGCTCCAAACATACACACACACACACACACACACCAATGGCGTAAAACCCAAACACTGCTTCTTCTGAGGGTAACAGATGGGCTGTGGAGGGTGTAAACACCATTGCTGTGTGAGTGAGTACTGTCATTCTCTCACACATAAGCACAAAGTCAGCACGCTTTGTCAAATGCACATACATTGCCACACACACACACACAGATGCAGACACACACAGCGTCTCACCTCATGATGAAGTCAAACTCGGACCCTGCCAGCATGAGAACGCCCAGCAGCGTGGAGATCGCTCCGTCAACCACCGGGGCAAACATGTGCTCCAGAGCCACTGCAGATCGCTTGTTTCTGTTGCCAATCGCTGTCAGGAAGCCCTGCGGCGGAGGGGGAGAGGAGAAATGAGTTGGAAATCTTGCCGATCACACAAACCTTGTGCTTGCGGCGAGGCTTGGCACGCCTCAGAATTCCTGCATTTGGTTTTGTTGGGGATCACAAGTTTCCTAGTAAATCTTTAATCACATTTATTTTACCTTAATCACTTTGCATTTCAGGCATTAAGCCACAAGAGCTTTGCACTGATTTTAAAACAACCAAAACATTTGCAAAATGCAGCTTATTGCTCATGAAATGTCAATCCTTGTAGTGAGAAAAATACATCTAATTAATAATTTAAAAATAATATTACTGGTTCTTTCCTGAGGTAGAGAAATCCACATAAAACTAGCAGTACACTTGCAGTCATATTAAGTCTTATGTGGTCACATGTGTAGTAGGTATTTAGCAGTCAGACCAAAGCATCAGGTTTCAAGTAAAGTAGGTGTTTAATTGTAGGAGCTCAGTCCCCCTAACAGTTAATCCATGTGTGTGCCCCTGCTTTGTGCTGAGTCTTGACTCACCAGTGCGATATGAACAGTGAACTCCACTCCGATGCCCACAGAGGCGATCAAGATGACCACAGGGATGGCGCTCAGCTTGATGCCAATCAGACCCATGATGCCGAACAACTCCACCGTCATCATGGCCAAGATAAACACCTGAAAAGAAGAGGTGGAAAGAAAGTGTTACAAACTGAACCACTTTGCCTGCCAATACTTGAGAAACAGTATGAGGAAACAAGCAAGTGAAGAATAAAACAAGAATGCATGTAAATAATAAGTGAATATGTCTTTCCTTAGTGACTGAGTTGAGCCTCTTCACCCCACACAATCTTTGACCCTGTGCACAGAATCTCAACCACATGGCATCAAATTACCCACCCTGAGGCTAATACCTTCCCCTTCTCCCTCCCTCCTTCCTTCTCTTTCTCTTCTTCCTTCTCAGAGGTGGTTGAAATGATTGACAGCGCCTGAGACAACAGAGTGTGGGCACTCTGTCACCATACATCTGTCTCGGTTTGTGGAAAACAAATGCTCTTGTTTTTTTTTAACTAGATAGCAGTCTGTTAGCTTATTTTATTGTTTCCGATATTTTAAAGTAACATCTTAGTAATGCAGTGTTTCGCTTTACTAATGTCTTAATGGCAAACGCGCAATGTTACTGTAAACCGCAATACAAACAGCAACAACAAGTCTTAAAAAACAAGGAGGAGAAAACAGTTCCCGGCCAACTGGAGCGTTTGATCCCAGCAGGGGCTCCGAGCTGGGGCACGGTTAAATTAGAAATGATAAAAGCCGTTTTACTGCTCGACCACATACAGGCTGGGTGAAACCCTCACAGGCGGGCTGATGCTTGGAAACCGTATATGCATGTAGCTGTGCCTCTCTCTGTTTGAGGAGATTGTGTTGTGTTGCTGTCTCAATCAGTGCTGCTAGGGACTGCTACTTAAATTAAACACATTCCAACTGAAACTGGCACTGTTGTTGTGCTACACTTCAGCCCCCCCAATGGCCGCGGATATGTGGATTTGTGTATGTGTGTGAGTTTGGGGGGGGGGCTTAAAGACCACCGGTCCCACCAGCTTGTGTCTGAAATGTTTTCCAACTGCTGAACACTCAGACCGTCTCTTTTTCTCTCTCTCTCTCTCTCTCTCTCTCTCACACACACACACACACACACACACACACACACACACACACACACACACATATCCCTGATGGATGGGTTGAGCAGGCCAAGGTCGCAACTGGGCAGATCTGTCCTGTCCCCAAGTCTCTCCCTCTCCCTCTGACAAAAGCAGTGAGGGAGTTGGAGGTAGAGGCTTCAGGAGGGCAAAGCCTTTCTTGCTCCTTTGCATTTCCTTTTCTAAGGCCGGCCCAGCCTACATTAGAATGACAAAGGTCCCTGTGTGTGTGTGTGTGTGTGTGTGTGTGTGCGTACTGGCCCTCCGCAGAGAAAAAGGGGCCCCCTAGACAGCGTTATTAAGCTGTGCTGAGAAGGGTGAGAAGAAAGTGAGAGGAAGAAGAGAGGGAGGAAGGGGCTAATGATGTTGTTGAGGTAGCATGAGGTGGAAAATGTAAGACAGAAACAGGCAAGGGTGGAAAAGAAGAGCAATAGGAAGGATGAGGAAGAGGAGGGCATGATGAAGAGTTGTAGGGCAAACTGATTGCTTACAATGATGCCGGCAGTCCAGGGGTTGAGCAGGAGAATCGCACAGACCAGGAAGGTGCAGGCCAGCACCACGCTGATCGCCAGCAGGAACCAGTGTCTGAGGCCAATGTACTGCTCCCAGAACAGGAAGGGGTATCCGTTAGGGTAGTTGAACACCCCCTTGCGGCTAAACTCGTCACAGATGGCCCGCACACTCTCGATGGCCTCCACAAAGTCACCGGCCTGGCGAAGGCCGTTCAGGTAGTAGGGAAACTGGGCAAACTCCAGGGGCTCTGCCGCTGGGACTGCACGAGAGGATGAGAAGAAAGGTGAGATTTGAGATCAGATCATTTGCTGTTCGTACTGCGAGGCATTCTCAGGTGGATCCGGTCTGGCCAAAATAATGCGTATAAGATAAAATACTTACTGCGCAGATTCTCCCCTGTAGTGTCATACTTGTCATGGATCCACTCTCTAGGGTGGGGGTAGAAGTTGGCCTGGGAGGCAGCATAGCCCAGAGGATCGTTACTGACCCAGACTGTCAGGTAAATGTAAAACACCTCCGGGGGGATCAAACCCTCTGCATCCACCAGCCGGCGAGAAGTCAGCTAGAGAAAAACGATTCAAAAATTCAGATTTAATGGCCATTTGTGTACTTTTTTGTCAGAAAAAAATGGTAAAAAGACAGCTGATAATGTAGTTGTCCACAATGCCACACACATTGTTGTAGGAATGACATGTGGATTCAAGTATTTCTTGTAGCTCATGGACATACCTGGCTGTAGTTAAAAGGCTCTTTCTTGGAGCCGGTCTGGATGAGGAGCTTGTACGCCAGAGCTCCGTCCTCTGTGCCGTTACGATAGCTGTCAGAGGTAATCCTGCCTGCCTGCCAGTCAGCATCAAAAGCAGCCTGAAGACCTGCGTGTGAGGTAAAACACACACAGAAAAGAAAGGAAAAAAGAAAGGATTATTGTGGTTGTCATTTATAAATATTATGATTTCTATTATCATAAAATTAGAGGAGCTTTCCTGCGTGTCTGTCTGTGTGTGTGGGCAGTGATGTTGAAATATGTGAAATATCAAGTTTCCTTTTACAGCTCTTTTTTTTTTTTCAGCTGGCTCTGATTGACCTGTTAGTTAGTATGACTTCCTCTTGACTGGGCCTCTGACACGTCCTAGCCTAAGGACCCACACACACACACACACACACACACCCACACACACATGCAAAGATAACCTATGACCCCAACCCGTCTACTGCACCACCCTTGAGCCCAGGTGGATGGGGGGTAAACAGCGTGACTGAACTTTTGCTCACCCTTCGCACATTCTCACCCTGCACACACACACTCACACACCCATTCACTCCTGTCCTTAGTAAAAAAGCACACCTGAAAAAACCTGTTGCACCCTCTACCGGATTCTGACATCATTAAGAAAAACCCTCAGGGGAAAAGAGAGTAACTTATTACCTGACACACTCAAAAAAATAACATTACTGAGCCTTAATTCTTACCTCTCAGCCAGTCCTGGAAGTAGTGCAGCCACATGCGGGGCAGCTTGTTGTCGCTGTCTCTGACCACGTATCTGACAGAGTTGAAGGCGTTGTGCAGCTGGATCAGCAGCCTCTGTGACCGGGCGTAATCAAATCCATCCATGGTCACCAGATACATGTTGTAGAAGGAGAAATACTTAAACTGGGCATCGATGAAATCATACTCCTTGGTGTCGTGTGGCACGATGTCGGTTAGGTAGAGGCCATCGTGCACCATGGTGGTCCCGTACAGGCTGAGGCCCAGGAGGCCCAGAAAGAGAACCACCACGATGGCTTTGCTTTTGGGCTTGAGGAGCAGAGGGGCGTATTTCTCCCTGGCGAAGCTGGACAGGTTCCAGTGTAGGAAAGGGAGTGGGACGCACTCCTTGCCCGATTTGGAATCCTCCACCTGGGCTAGGAGGTCCCGTGTGGAGCTGGAGGTAGGGGTGAAGAGCTGGGAGCCGTAGGGGTCGGGCACAGAGGTGGTGGGGGGGGAAGGTGTGATGGCTAGGGGAAGGAAATACAAGCAGCAAATTGGTGTTTTGGCATCATGGTTTATTTAAAATGCTGATTTTAGAGAACGTTTTGTACAAAATAACATAATTGTCAGAGGCTTAATTTAGCTTTATTTACCTTGAGGCTGTGAAGTGGGGCAGACGATGATGGATGGCGGGCTGGTGGAGATCTGTGAGGTAGGTGGTAGGATGGTGACAATATGCTGGCCCGCTGCGTCACACTGCGTGAATGCCTGCACTGTGGTGGTGATTTGGGTGCTGGTAGTGATTGTCGATCCCGCCGTGTACTGGTGCGTGTGCGCCGTTGCCGTCGTAGGTGTGTGCGGCTGCTCCCCAGCGTCTGACAGCTCGTGCGGCGAGAGGTGGATGACGCGGTCGGAGCAGGGGCTGTACAGGCAGCAGAGGACATCCAAGCGCTTGTCTTCGCGCCGGTGGAGGTCCAAACTGAGGATGGCAGGGAAGATGAGCAGCACCATGGCGAAGTTAAACACGACCACAATGGCCGCCTAGGGAGAGAAAAAAATAGAAAAACAAAGTGAGAAAAGACAGAGAACAGTATGTGAAATTACAGACACCCTACCCCAGCTGGGGAGAGTCAGGGCTCCTTTTTTTTTTAGTATCTCACACCCCAGAAAGAAATGAAAACCCTTGCTTTAAATCACCAGCCAGGAATACTAAGGGAGCCAGAAAGGGAGAGAGAGAGATAAAAGGAAGAAAAGAGTGCCAGAATGAAAGAACTACTAGAAAGACTGAGAGAAAGGAACAGGGAGGGAATATATATGTTGCGAGTCTGAGCAAAACCATCACCCTTCACCACCGCTGCTGCCTCCCCACTCACCCCAGACCCTGAAGCTGACATTCTAACTGGCTGTGGTTTCCAGTGTGTGTACGTCTATGTGTGTGTATTTGTGTGTGTGTGCCTTGTGTGTTTCAGACCACCCACAGTTATTCACAGATCAGAGCAAACCGCCTTGACGGGCCAGTGATATACTGATCTACTCCTCCCTTCCTCTCCCTCTTGTTCTCTCTCTGTCTGTTCATCCCTCTCTTTACTCTGAATATTCCACAATACACACATGCACACACACTTATGCACATATACACACACGCAGAGACATGCACACACAAAAAATGCTGGCCCTGTAGGTGTAGGGGCAATAAAACTGGGAACAAAGTCTTTCCTTGCTCTGAATAAATGTCACCTCTCTTAAGTTATCTCTTTCATTTTCAAAGGAGCCTCAGGCCTTTCTGTGTGCGATGTGTTTATGTCTGTGCACATTCGTGCGAGGGCGTGCGTGTGCGCAAAACATACCTGCAAAGAGAAAGCTCGCAAAGCAGGGATGGGTACGAGAGCGGCCATAAAGAATGCTATCATGTTGTTGATGGAAGTCAGAGCCACACTGGTGCCGGCGCGACGCAAACAGTCTCCTGTCCGCTCCTTTAAAGCAAACACAGACAACAATCAGAAGAGAGGAGAAGAGAGTAAGTAAGTAAGTAAGTAAAACTTTATATATACTGTATAGCACCTTTTTTTAACACAGGTTACAAAGTGATTTACATCAACATCAATACAAATATATATACAGATAATAATAATAATCATAAAAAAATAAATAATAAAAAACCAGAGAAGAGGAGAGTCTTAAAGGTACCTTAAAGGGGATGTTACTTCCGGCCTCTGTGAACGAATGAGCCAACAGAAACATGTCATCCACACCAATCCCTAGTGCCAGGAAGGGAAGCACCTGGGGTGGGAAAGGGTCAGAATGAACTTTTTTAGTGTGTGACATCAAAATCTGGGCTTTAAATCAAAGAAAGACATCCGTTAAAGATAAGCCTTTCAGTAATGTAACACAGTAAATGTATATTGTTTCCTTTGTGTTCCTTGTGTACCTGTGTGGTGGCAGCATTGAAGGAGAGGCCGAGCAGGGAGCAGAGACCCAGTCCTGCAGCCACCGACAGAGCCACTAACAGCACCCCGGCCAGCCCCACGGCCCCCTGGGACTTGGCACAGTCCCACCTTAGCATGGTCACGCAGGCATAGGCCAGCTAGAGAGGAGACATCCACGTTAAATATTAGTTATTTTACAGTAAAGTGACATATTTTTCACAAACTTACTAGCCATAATCGATTGACTTGAATCAATCATTATGCTCACCATGAGCAGGTATCCTCCGGCCACCCTGATGACGCTGACATCAGAGAAAGATTTCATGATGTCATTGAGGGTGGTGGTGGAGAAAGCGTGGATGGACTGGCTGGAGTTAGATGGGATACTCTGGTGGACCACCTGAAGGATAAAGATCAATTAATCATCAACAAGTCTGGCTAAATACTAACTATCTCCAAAATGTCTTTCTATTCATAAAAGAGGAAAAATACATCAAAATATACATTCTTCAGCACATGACCTACATAATTAACAATTAGATTGACAAAAACAAGATGCTGAAAGCAATGGAGTGTTAGTTACTTATACTATACTATATTGGAGGGGATGAACTGTTGAGTAACGCAAGCTGCACTTTTTTCACATTAAAAACACACTTTCTCCACAATGCTACTCCAAGTGTCTCCTACAGCCCATATTTTAGGGTCCTCTAACAGGAAAAGCACTCTGTCCCTTTGAAATGTGCATGTGTGTGAAAGTGAGTATGAATGTGTGTGTGTTTTTACATGTGCTAGCATGTGTGTGAGTGCGTGTGTATATATGACAACTGAGGAGTAATGAGCACAGATGTCAGAGGTTGTGAGGTCAAAGGTGAAAGGGATGGGATCACATGGCTGCTCTCTCCACTCTGTGTCATGAATGGACCAACGCTCCCCACAGCTATTTACCTGTCCGCATTTAGTCGCCATTCGCAATCTCAAATAGATCTGTTCTTGTTCTTTAATGTGTCAGGAGGAGGTGTCGTGTCTCTGTTGGTGTGCGTTTGAGTTTGTTACCCCTCCTCCCTTGCACATGTCCATCACTCTCCTTCCCTCCCTCCTTCCTTCCCTCCCTCCCTCCTTACCCTCACCGTGGTGGATGTCAGCTATCACAGCAACAGCTTGTTCCTATAACTACGGCTCTGACAGAGAGAGATGGTTGGCCTACCCCACACATACACACACCTACTGCCCTGGTCTGCCCTGCGAATCGCTTTATAAGGGGGCTGAAGACTGATGGAATTCACACACTGCAGAATAAGTCCCATGCAGTGTGTGTGTGTGTGTGTGTGTTTGTGTATACCAAAGCACATGGACAAGAAAATGCCTCCTCATTTTCTCATCCTCCTACTTCTTCTTGGTTGCCACAATAAAAATCTATACTTTTGTCCAGCTTTATGTGTGCATTTGTTTTATTTGTGTATGTATGTGAGCATTTTAATATATATACATATGAAATATGTGTGTGTGTGTGTGTGTGTTCGCACCTCCACAAACTTCCTCTGCCAGGATTCGAGGATGGCGATAGCCTTTTCTTCATTCCAGTTTATGTCGTGGATCTCGTAGTCGTCTTTAAAGTGCTCGTACAGCTGCTTAGGACTCATCAACAGGAACATGGTTTGGAGAGCCTCCGCACTGCAAAACACACACATGTAAGCTTAGGACACATCAGAGATGTCAGGCTACCCCTGCAAAAATGGTTTATTGTGTGTTGAGCTGAGTTGAAACCTCAACTGCAATCATCCATCTCACAACTAGCACATTAGAAATCATCCAGTCAGACTGTTTAGATGTTCTTGGTATCCCTTAACCTACACAGGAACATATCTTTCTGTGAATGGCTAAAGGCAGGTGCCATTTCTTCTAGGATTTGTCCGCCTGCCTGTCCTGTCTGCCAATGTAAACAGTTAAAAGCAGGTGTTATCTAGTCTGTCTGTCTGCCGGTCTCTCGGCTGCGATCCCAGATGTCCTCAGGTTTTCTTGGCACAGCCACAGCGAGTAGCAGTGCTGCTCAAAATGTGAAAGAAATGATCATAAATCACAGTCAAGAGTAAGTGTGGCTCTTGCAGATGGGACTGGAATCCTCTTTCATTCAAGGGCCTGTGTGGGTCATGATCTGGGGTCTGATACATTTGTATTGACTTGGGTCAGCTTCCGAAAAACTATGAATCTGAGTGATTTTTCCTTTCTTCTATATCTACTTTTTCTTTGATCCCTTACACAACAAATGTCTAACAGGGTGGGGGGGCTTTATGTGGCTGTCAATCATCTTTAATTGGCCTATCCTGGACCTGGGTCATGCAGGAAACTGATCCCTCTCAGTACGAAGCATTCCTAGCATGTGTCTGTTGGGTTATTAGGGTTTACACGGATTCCACAGTCACGGCGGCTCACATGCTGACTGGCTGCCTGCTCTGCTGGCAGTGATCACACATACCCAATTACTATTACATCTTCCAATAAGACAAGAGCAAAATTATATATAACATACTCTGTAAAATCACCTGGAACTGTCTGATCTTTCTTTACATGTCTTAATAAACACACACCTCAAGAGAATATCCTGGCTGTTCTTGACCCGCCCACCCAGGATCAGCTCCTCCTGCCAGTGCATGAACTTCCGGCTGAAACCATGGCAACCACCCTGGAGACGCCCAGCAATGTCAGGACCCTGAATGAATGAGCGGCAGAGGAACAGACGGAAAAACACAGAGAAATATGTTAGGTGTTTTTGTAGCTCTGAGCTCTACTTTCATCTACCTACAACTTCTTGTTGTATATAATGTTGTATATTCTTATGCATGAGTTTACCTCTCCTTGCTCCTTGTTGGGTGCACTGAGAGGGCAGTCGGGGTCTGACGGGTCTAGACATGGCCTGTTCATGTAGGCATGTCCCACCTAACGAATGAAACAAAGTTACGAAAGTCTCAGTATATGGAAAAAGTATAACTAGATGAGTAACTAATTGTTCATATGAGTAAGTCTTTCATTCAGGAAATCTGTCTGCGTGTCCCACCTGGGCTTTGTCCAGCATCTCTTTAAATCCTTCCAGTGAAGTGAACTGACTTAGTTCCTCCATCAGCTTGACTGGATCTAGATTCATCCACTGGATATCTGGCATACCCCTGGAGAGAAAAGACACACTTATAATGAACATCAACCCAAACATATTCAACAACAACTTTAAGAAGAAACTAATCTAATGCTAATCTTTACTGTGAGAAGAAAAACTGTGATTCTTTCAGTTCAGTTGAATTCTCTCTCCCTCGTTGTGCCGGGCTACGCAGGAGGCTAGCTGCAGATACAGGATAAAATAGCGTTTATCATCCTGTTTCACGCTGCCATAATGCCCGGGGGAAAGGCACGGTGGCTGCCTGCTCACTTCCATTCCTCACTGTCCTGCACTGAGTCATAACGATTACCTCTGCCTCCCAAACATCTTGATAAGGAGGGAGGGAAGGGGAGAGGTGCAGAGGATGGATGGATTGGAGGGAAATAGGTGAGGGATCAGAGGAGGAGCCTCACTTGTACCGCCACCCTCCTTCTCCTTAAGATAAATTAATCATCTGCTCTATATTAAGGTCTATACATCTACTCTAAACTATTCAAGTGGACTGTTTTCTCATGTGTTTGGCTTTTATAGTCTACTTGCTGTGTTTTCCAATAAGTTAGCATCAATGTATAGCTAGATATCCTGCTTCGGCCTACCTCTCCAGCTTTCTGTAGTTTGGAAACTTGTTTTACTGTACTTATCTTTCAGAAAATGAATCAGTCCACTTTAATATTATTGATTGCTGCTACTTAAAATTAGACCTTTATGTACAGTACCCCAAAGTTGAAAATAGCTTAACTGCTTTCCTGGTTTAAGTCACTGGGAAAGAAATATTTCCTATCCACAGAAATAGAAAATAAATAATATGCTACATTATTGGCAAGACTTTTGATTCAGTGCAAGAAAAAGCTTAAGATGGACATTTTCTACAGTGAGACAAAGTAAGAAAGAAGATATATATATATACATATATATATATATACACACACACATATATATATATATATGAAGAGAAGGAAATAAAAGAAACCCAAAGTATCTCAACTCTGGGCCCAATCTCCCTCCAATGGCTCACGAAGAGAGCTCCTCTCCTATTCCCACATACCAGGGTCCCTTTTGCTGCTGCTCGCAAAGACACACTCCTTTATCAGCTAGTTTTTGCTTGAGTGAACCAGGCCAGGGCCCTTTTGTTTTTTCATAGATTGCTGCTCTTTGTTCTCCCAAGTTTTTTCTCTCTCACTCACTCTTCCTCACTCTCTTCCCCTTTCTCTCTCTCTATCGCACTCTTTTTTTGTTTTTTTTTTGCATTTAAAACCAGAGCTGAAGTGAAGCGGAAGCTGACTAGGAGGACACGGGCCTCAGTGACCACCACAAGTTCTCTTTAGCTCCACACGAAAATTGAGAAAAAAATAATAAAGTAATAAATAACCACAGATGCTGAACACTTTGTGTGATTTACAAGAATACTTGGAAGACATGTGAATCATCAAAGATCCCCTTCTCCCTCTCTGTCGCTCATTTCACACAAGCCAACTGGGAGATGCTAAGGATGGGAAACTTGTGTTTGTTTCTGTGTGTGCTGGCTTGTCATGCAACATACTGCTGTCAGCTCTAGATAGAAATATAAACAAATTACTTGTTTGCAATGAAACATCTGCTATGATCTAAACTATCTTTTATAAACTAAGGACTCAATTGAAATATCACTTCTGACGATAAAAAAAGCTCTCTTTCAGTGACTCAATTTCTCAAGAGAACTTTGTCCCGAAAAAAGGAGGAGAAAAAAAAAACTGAATCCCCAAATGCCCAAATACGCCCAGACTCCACTGTTAACCGTCTTGTAGCCTCTCTCTGTCTTTCTCGGGGGACTTGAGGCTTGAATACTGCCCATTTTATTTGTTGGACAACTTGGGAGCTGGGAGCCCGGGGCATTACCATGAGAATGCTGAGTGTTAGCCGTGAGCTGACAAAGCCGGCCCCCCTCCCTCCTCCGGGGCCTCTGCACTGATGGACACTCACTCGTAAACTGAAAGAATGCTTACCATTGTCTGACCCAAAGGGCTCCCCTGCCACCACCACCACCACCGCCGCCGCCTCCCCGCCCTCCGTTCTACCAACCCACCACCCAGTTGCTGCTGCAGCCATCTCCTCTCTCACTCCATCCCTCCCTCACTCGCTTGCTCCATCTCTCCCTCACTTTCTCCCTTTGAATTTCTCTGTCAGGACATCCCCCTCCTGTCACTCTCTGGGCCCTAAAAGAACTCTATTACTGACCGCTGCTGTCAGTCACAGCGCCCACTGACAGACTACTGAAAGCCCAACTGTATGTCTCCATCGAGCATGTGTTAAAAGTTACGGACCCCTCCAAAAGCTCTACTCTGCAACGCAAGTCAGATGGAAGCAATGACAGCAAAGGGGGAGCCAAGACTTTCTATGAAATGTTTAAATATGCAAAAAAAAATGTAAGTTGAGTCAAATATTCCAAGACTTACGGTAAATAGGCGGAGCCTCCTTGTAGTTTGGCCCCTTCCCAAAAACAGTCCAATGGGGTGATTATCATACAGGGGAACAGCTTGTCAATCATCTGGGATCAGGAAATAGAAAGGAAGCATGATTAAACACCACAAATCAGGGAAAAATATCTACATAGGACTAAAAAAATCAAGTTGTTGTGAACTTACCCTTTCAATCATGACATTTTCTATAATAGGGACTCCTGATTTATAGCATATTTTGTTAAGATCCCACGATCTACAAGAGAGAAAACAATTTTTAATTCAAAACTTGTATTGCTGACACAAGCATAAACACAAGAACCTTTTTCACGTTGCATGTCCGTCGTCCACTTACTTTCCAAACAGTGACACCTGGACTTTGCTGGCGGACAGGGCGGCTTCCATGTGAACCAGCAAAGCGTCCTGGGTAAGAATATTGGTGCCCTCTTCTTTGGGGGTCTGGATGAGCATCTGTGAGGTAAATACTGACTCCTCTCCCTGCTTCTCCTTGGTGTAGCGAAGCTCAGTGCTCACCCGACTACCAGCTGGAAAACAAAGATTAAAGGATCAATGAATACTGAATTCTTGGTATAAATACATAGATAGATAAAGACATACTGTATATTATTCATACATTAGCACATCATTTCTTTAATGCACATAGAAAAGACACACACACACACACACACATTTGGATCCTATAACAAAGTGTGTTGCGTGCGTATATATGCGCACACACTTACACAAGAACACACACATATATCGACCAACGCCCTTGGCCCTCGCCAGTGTTGGTTTTGAAGGCACTTCACACAAGCCAGCGTCTGGCCAAGAGAAATGAGTAATACAGCTTCTCATTGGCTCCTTCTGCGAAACAGATGTGCCCTGTTAGTTAGGGAAACCAGGCTTCTGATGCCCCAAAACCCCTCTGCCACTCTGCTCGGGGCAGCAGAAATCCACAAAGACACTGTGAATCCATGAGAAAAGATCATGACGAGTAACTGCCATTCTTGATCTTTATATACTGCGTCCACCTTTGAGGTAGTTTAGATTAATATAAGTTGACCTTAAGTACATCATGAGGAAAGGAGAGAAGAGGAGAGGAGAGGAGAGGAGAGGAGAGGAGAGAAGAGAAGAGACTGGCACACTGAAGTTGGGAATGAAAGACATCAAAGGACTTGGCGATACAAGTAGATTAAAAAAAGGTAAATGGATTCATAAAGAGATAAATATGGATGTCAGCGGTGGTGATGAACAAAAAAAGACATGGAAAGAGGATGAAAAAAACAGAGAGAGAGCGAGCTATGTTGTGCTGTGCGGTAGACTCCAGCCCCCTAATTACAGGAGGTTGCCCTGAAAAGAGTTTGCCAGCCGGGGGGATCTGTGCCTGTGCCAAGTGGACATGAAACATGCCGCGTTGGATCACAGAGGGCCCGTCTGCCCCTCTCGCTGTCCCACTACATGACAACCCCAGAGAGAGAAAGAGAGGGAGGGAAGGGGAGAGAAAGGGGGAGGTGGTGGGGGGGAGTTCGGAAACAAGGGCTACCTCCTTATTTCTAACTCTCGTCACTCTTTTACTCACTTTCCCTACGCTGCACTCAATCCTGGCTGCATCTATTCCTCTCATAACACTCTCTGCAGCTCCTGCCTCTGTCTTTCTCTCCATCTGTCTCCCCCTGTCTTTCTTTCTTTCTTTCTTTCTTTCTTTCTTTCTCTCTCTCTCTTTCCCTCACACTCTCTGCACCTCCCCCAGCCTGGAGCAGGCTCCTATAATTGATGGGGAGAAAAGAAAAAACAAACTATTCAGCCTACGCCGCGAAAGTGTGAGATCAGGTTAGAACTCTGGGCCTCGGAGACGCAGTCCAATATTTCTAGGCTTCGCTTTCAAGGCTTTAATTACCTATGCAGGGGCTTGAGAATATTTGCAGTCATGGGTGTCTGGGTCAGTGCATCCCAAAAAGAAAAGAAAAACTCAAAATGGGACATGTTCTTGTTGGATATCCACATCTGGTCCTACAAAAATTTTAAAGTTTTTATAAAGCTTTTATTCCAAAGGAGCCACAACAAAACAAGATGTAGAATAATTTTTGGAGACACTTGTAGTTGAGAAAATTAAGTTAATTTTATTTTACTGGTTCTTTGAGTTTATTTGACTTTTATTAAACCATTTTCACACTGTCAAATACATGTACAAAGACTTGCTGTGGAAAAGGTGCTTAGAGGTACAGTTGTCCACAACTCCACACAATTTCCTTGCCACACAGATTTCCAATCAAAAAAGACCAAAATGGAACCCTTTCCGTTTGTGGACCTCTTTGACATCTGTTAAACCTTTTTTGACATTTCGTATGTTAACCTCTGCAGTGTGGGGTTTTGATCCCAACAGGAACTGGGTGGCTCGGAGAGACTCTGGCTCTGTAATTACAGGCCTCCTGAAGTAAATTATAGCTATTTGTGTCTCGTTCCTCCCATCTGGACCACCCAGGCAGCCAGTCCTCTCTCTTCTCTCCCTCTCTCTCTCTTTCTCGCCTTCTCTCCTCAACCCCTGGTCCGGCCCCAACCACCCAACTCTGAGCTTCGCAACTACTCCGCTCACTTCAGCTCTGCTCAGTTCACCGCTCATTCCAGAAGAAACCTCATCCTTTCTTTCTATCTCCTGGTTTCTCTTCTCCTTTTCCTCCCTCTTTCTCCTTTTCTACTTCTTTCTACTTCTTTCTCTTTCTCGCTCTTTTTCAATCCCCCCTACCCTCTCCCTGCACTCAGCCTGCGCTCCACACTGCCTTAAAGAGACAGTTCCAGGAAATTTTCCCACCCTGGGAAGAAAGCGCCTTTGAGTGTGGAAGTCGGGGTTTCAACACCCCAGTGGCTGGTAATTTTATTACATGAGCAATTTTGTAACATGAAATATTAGTCCGTGTTTGGCAACATGATCAAAAATGGAAGAAAAAAAATGGTCACAAATGATTACTTCTCCTTCTAAATAACATCCACAGTTCTTTAGTTGGATGTTTTTGAGAAACTCGACCACCATCTTAGAAATTTCAGCAAACAACTCGACTCTGTTGGGTGCAACATGTGAATTCATTTACTAGCTTCACCACTAAAAGCACTTTCACAACAGTTACGACATTAGGAAAGTGAAAAGCAAATGCAAAATGTCATAACAAGCCCTGACATGGTTTCATGGCTGTGGGTGTACAAATATAATGTTTGTTCAAATGTGTGTGTACGTGTGCCTTTGTGTGTCTGTGTGTGTGTGTGTGGGTGGGTGGGTGTGTACACCGGTGTAAACACTGGACCCTGTCTCCACCAACCTCAGTCATTTCCTCTCCACCTGACCCTTCCATCCCCAAAAGCCGAACACCCAGAATCCCCTAACTCGGTGAAATATGTGCGGCTTCTCACATCTGGCTTCTAGGACGGAGGCAAGGCCACCTTTAAAGTGCTGTGTTTCAGATGGATTCTATTCTATTCTATTCTATTCTGTCGTCGTGGCTTACAGGCCTAGTCCCAGTTCCAGGCCATGCTAGGTCAGACCAGGCCACCTTCAAAGTTCAGCATGGTAGATTAGCTGGATTAGGGGGCCTCTGAAAGGCCCCACGCTGCTATGGAGGAAGACCCAAGACGAAGAGGGCTGAAAGTGACATTTATGCTTTTACCTGCTACGTAGTGCATTGGAAGTTACTTTTTCCTGATTTACAAAGCATGACAGCATGAGGAGAAATGAACAGCTGATTTCTACACAGAACCTATTTTAATAAAAGATAGATTTGAGGGTAAAAGAGTTCTGAACATCACAGAGTAGCAACAATATAACAGAAAACAGAAAGCTATCCTTTGGCTGCCATCTTCTATCCATCATCTACTTTTTTTCTCTGCTGTTTTTTTTCCACTGTCCTCCAATAGCGGTCCTTTATTTCTTTTGATTTTCAGCAAAGGAGCTAAATGAGAAATTAATTCTCTTGGCCTTGCACCCAGCATCACAAAAAAACTCTTGGTCCTTTTGTCACATGTGGACCCACCAGAATCAGGACTGTGCCCCACTTTGGGTCCTCAGCCCGGCTCTGCCCTATGGCATTCCCTAGCCAGGGCACCGCCTAAAGCAGGCTGCCCCCAGCAGATGGGCCGTTCCTCCATACAATCCTTCAGTACAGCAGCTCCAGACTGAATGCAGACCCTTTTGTCATTCAATCCTTCAATTTCTTTCAGATGTTTCCCAACAAACAGCAGAATAAAATAAAGAGGGAACGTTTTTTTTTTCACAACAAAAGCAAATGGACCAAAACTTTCCCAGCCTGTGAAACAATGCCAGAGTTGGCTGTGGGAGGGTGAGGCTGGGGGCAAGAAAGAGAAGCTGGCACTTTGGTATCTTACCTATAGAAATACAGTGTGTGTGTGTTTGTCTTCACACGCACGCTGTATCTGTTCATTAATTGTCAAAGACAGCTGTATTATTTTAGGAGGAGAAAATCCTAATTAATGAGACATGAGAAAACAAAATTGATCAGTTTCAATGTGTGTAAACCCTGCAGCTCCCACCATAAAGAAAAAAACAACCACCCTGATATCACACCTTAAAAACAGTATAAAACAGCGAAAACAACATGAAAAATCAGTTTCACTTACATTCTATTCAGATGTGCCAGTGGTGTTAGCCTCCACACATAAATTTCCACCAGGGTTGGCATTTAGGCACTTTCTATTTCCATATGTATAGGCTTGCCTCTGCTAATTATGCTAATCATGGGCAGAGTTGGCCACTGTGAAAAATAGTCACATTAGACACTCCACTGACCGCTAATACTGCTTAATGTGTGGTTGAAACATACATTCATCCCTGCCTGAAAGGCAAAATTTTTCCACATTGCTGGTCTCATTCAGACGAGAAATGAATTTATTGAGCCCAAGAACCATTTCTTTTTTCCCTTCCAAGTACCAAGAAAATGTTCAGTCTCTCTCCGTCTCCCTCTCCCTCTACTTTTTATACTTTCATGGTGTAAAGACAGAGGCAAATGGTGCAAACTCTAAGCTGACTGGTGCTGCTTTATTTTCGAGCAGACCAAAGACAAAGGTTGCTCTTCATCTAGGGAAGAAAGGGTGCCACACTATATTGATTGAGTTTTCATTATCCCGTTTTCAGCTGCATTGCAGCCATTCTCAGTATGTTGCATTCAATGTTACAAAGACTGACAGTCCAGTGCCCTTTTTAATCAAAGCTTTGGCACCAAAATAAAGTTATCACTGTAAACGTGGCTGTAACTTTGAAATCCAGTCCACGTGATGAATACTTTCGTTTTACAATTGCTTCACAATTTACTTCAAAAGACAGGTAGGGAGCGGTCTGTTTATTTCCTGTAACATGGACGCAAAAGCCATGTGTCTGTCATATGCACATGTATCTATAGCTGCTCAATCTGTGTTTAATTGTTGGGGGGTGGTCTTGGTCTGACTGTTAAAGAGTGTGTGTGTGTGTGTGTGTGTGTGTGTTGGGGGGGATGCTGAAAAAAGGGATGGAATGAGGGAGACTTGGATTGAAGGATGGCGGGAAGGGGGGTGAAATAAACATTTAGAAGTGACCCAGGTTGACTCTGGTCTTGTTTGTTCTCTCTACCAGTGAGGTCCTGGGCCCTGAGCGCTGGGAGTTTATTTATATAGCTGGGGCACCACCGCGCACTATTCACCTCCAATAATGCCTCATAGAGCTCCCTTTCTCTGTCTGAACTGGGGCGCTGTGTGCGCTCAGATGAATTATAGCATTTACCTGCTGTGCCGCTCTGAGGTTTGTTTAGAGAAACTGCTCCAAACACCGAAATGCCCACGTGTGCATTCGCTCATTTGCGCAAACTCGGACGCGTTTTCTCTCATGCAGGTTCTTTTCTCTCTCTATTAATTAAGCTGTTTCTTGGTCGCCTCATATCTGAAAAATACCTTGTAGGATTTCATTGCTAGCTGGCTAAGCTAGCACTTCAGTCTCTATGCATTCATGCTATGTGGACTGTGTATGGTCTTTACCTCCCCCTTTCCTATCCTCTTTCTACATGGCCTCTTTATGGGACATGTGGTGCGCCTGCTATCCCGATAGGCCCTGTCTCACTGCACTCATATTTGGACAGCTTGAGTCTGTGTACTCTGTATGTCTGTCATACCTCACCCAAGCTCTGCCAAGAAGGATGAGTTTAGTTAATGTAAGAGTAAACACCACCACTTTTGCATGGAGGCCATTTCTTTCCTGTCTTTCCCAAACAAGCTTTTCTTTGTAAAAGGGGAATAATCTGAGCTGAGAAGTCTTACCCATTTGAATCAAGACTTAAAACAATTATCCAAACACACTGCGAAAAGAAAGCAGATTTTAGTACAAATTTTAAACTTCTCTCTCGTACGAACACACCCTCTCACAGCACTTTATGGTGAAAGAAAGACATGCATGAGACAGTCTCACACTTCATGTTTGTTCAAGTGAGACAGGCAAAAACACAGGCAAAAAGAAAGTGTCAGCTAGCCATAAACCTTCCACCCTGTTCCTGCCCCAACCCCCCAATGTCTCCTCTCGTCCTTCTCTTCTTCCTGCACCTCTTTTTACGATCTCTCTCTTTTCTGCTTGAGGACAATACAGACTGGGTCACAAGCCCAGCTCACACCAACTTTCACACTCTCAATGGTGGGCAGACTGTATAAGCATAAAGCATATAGGATAACATAATGTATGCATACAGTTTGCAACCTTCATTTACAGTGAAATTACAGAAATTGTGGAATTAGAGAACTATAACGTAATTCCGCCACTTTTAAATAATATAATGTTGCTGGAGGAATAATGAAAACATCTTCACGTAGTGTTCATCCATGTAGTGTCATCCCTCAGGTCTACGGACACTTTTCAAAAAATATGCTACAACATTAAACACAGCTTGCTAAACAGGACCTGTATGAGTAATTTAAGGTATTTTGATGGGTGATGCCGGTCTCAGATTCTCTCACTGACTGAGCAGTAAGCCACAAATAGTCCTTAATCCCCTTGTCAGACTAAACACCCTGATACTGTGGATTTTATTCTCACCAACACAGGTGTGAGGACTAAAGGCATGACTAACCCTTTTACTTTCTTGTTCCTCCTTGCTAATGCGCAACAATCCTTAAGACAAACAAAAATGCAGGTAGGCACAGCACAGAAACTAACTTTGCACTTTGCTGACCTCCCTATTCTGTCTTTCTCTGTCTACTCTCTCTAGACAGACTCCACTGCTGTGCTGGCTTCACAGTGTTTTGGTCCTGTAGGAGGGAGGAAGCAATTAAAAAAGCCCTGGTGGCCTGACTTCACAGAGCAGGCAGACAGACAGGTAGAAATATAAACAGACATACACAAAGCACAGGCAGACAGACGGGCACGCAGTCAGGAAATTCGGGCGGGCAGACAGACGGCTAGGCAAGCTGTACACACCAAAGGTGGCAAAGATGACATGTGTATGTGTTTGTGTATGCGTGGGTGGTGTGGGGGCAGCCTCTAGTATGAATATATGATGGGAAGCATATGCCCCTAACACACACATACACACACACACTCACATACAGTTTACACCCTGTTGGCAGCGTTAATTCACAGATAGTTTATTCTGAACAAATTAGGATACAAGTGAGAAAGCTTTGTTTATGCTGCAATCTGGAGGAGCTGTTTCAAATAATTACTTGTCAAATAAGAAATGAGTTTCAGGTATGCATTAGAAATTAAATTTCTTCTAAGTTGAGATATATACACAAAAACAGTCCAATAAAACTAACAACTAATGTAGAAAAATATTTTGTGTCATCAGCTGTCTTATTAGAGAGCATATGATTCCTCCCTCTTCTGGCTTATGTGCAATGGTGCATGTGTGTGTGTTTCTGTGTTTGTGTGTGTGTGTGTGTGTGTGTGTGTGTGAGAGAGAGAGAGAGAGACAGACGGACCACTTTACTCTCCATTGAGGCCCTAGCAGCTTTGTCAATGGGCTATTGGTGGAAACAAGGCAGGCAGAAACTTTAGAAACATGGCCACGGCCTCTTAAAGGCACAGCATTCCTTTTCAGCACCCCCCCACCCTGTTCAACTCTCTCAATCCCACAACAAAACAACTGGCACACAAACATCTAAACATCTCCTTTAAGAGATGGATCTGCCAATTAGCTCAAGAGGTAATCCTAAGGCTTTACACTAACCAGAATGAAACCAAAGAAAAAGGAGACTGTGGAAATTCAAACTCTTGTTGCCTGCTTTTGTGGCAAATTCAGCCTTTTGCAACCTCAAGCTAATAATTCTGGTGATTACATTTACAGAGATAGTTTTTTTTAAATTGTACCTGATACGGGGACTAATTTAAATTCCTGTGTAAGTGAAGCGCACAGCCTCCAAACACTTCTCCTGACACCAGCAGTGTGTGATTTCTCCAACACCTACACACAGCTCCTGTGGGAGCCGCCTGTCCCCGTCCTCTAGTGACATGGTGGGCTTAAAAAACCCCATAGAGTCTGTTTATATTCACCAACTGCTGTAGAGCTTTTAGAGTGTGCAAAACAGGTGGGTAAACTTCAGCTGCATTCACTTGTATTTTTTCTTCTTGTGAGGAGAGGAGGAGAAGGAGGAGGAGGGAGGGGGTTTTAGGGAGGTGGTGCCTGCTTGCCTGCCTGCCTGCTTGCCTCTTGTTGAATGGAATCCAAGAATAGTTAGGGACCACACAGGGAGCCGAGGGGGGAGGGGTCAGAGCCCTCAGAGATGGCTAACCATTCACACAGTCCATCTGCTGCGGGGATCAGCCCCGGCACTGAAAGCCTGGGGGTTTAAAAGGAATTTGGCCAGTGTGAAAAACCAAATAAAGCTGCCTCTACCCCAGAAAATGTACAGATAACCTAAATTCAAAAATGCACAGAAAGAGGGAAAACGAGAGTCACAAACACAGTCATGCCTATAGGACAAGCGAAAGATAGTGAGTGTGTGCATGACAGAGGAGGGAGAGATAGTATTGTAATGCAGTTGTGTCAGATGTGTTTGGTACTTATTAAAACATGAGCAGACATGAGCGAACAACACTGAGCTTGCGGAATACAACATACAGGATATTCCCATCCACAATACAACGGAAACAGACACATGTACTACTGTGCAAAAAGGGAGTTAATACTCTTTCTACAAGCTATTTGGTACTTGTATTCCTGCTATAAAGTGACAATGGTGTGAGAATTTTACAAAGGTGTTGATAATTCTCATTTTCATCCAGAGTAACATAAAAAAACAACTTCAAACCACAGAACTCCCACAGATCCTAATCCTTGTCACTGCTTTAGTCAGGATTTCAGCCAAGCAGTCAATCTATCAGTCACTGAACACCTAGTGCCCTCCCATGGCACTGAGATGACACTAACATGCCCACCCTGCTTCTTCCCAGCAGTCATTCAACTCTAGTTAAACCCAGCTGGGAAAAAACAAGCTCATCAAAATGTACAAACCACTCTCAGCTGACTATTCTGAACAAAAAGTCAGTGAATCCAGCCATAAGCCTAAGACTGAACTCACAGAATGAAGGCGTACCTGAAGGATAAGTGATGCTGTATTTGTGTGAGAAACAGTAACAACACTAGAGTCTGGCTTGTGTTGCTGCTTCACAAGATCAACAGAGATATCTTAAACTCACCTTCCACCCATAGCTGTTCGATGTCCGTTTCGATGGCTGCGACTCGGAGTCCCACAGAGAGAGCCCCGAATACTAAGAGTCCAATAAAGAGGACCTTCCCACAGTGCCTCTGGATGTGGCAGCCCAGAGAGAACAGGAGGGCCTGGAACCTCGCCCGGATCCACAGAGGAGCTTTCTGACCTACCGCTTTACCCTGGATATGAAGCAGGAGGGAGGGCGAGAAAAGGACAGTATTATTATCACGATGTTACCATACATAAATAATGCATCATTGCACGACTGTCCACAAAGCCAGGTCTCATAGCTTGTGTCTCAAGTGTGAAGAATTAGGGGCCAAATCTAAAGCAGAGCGACAGCTTACATCCAAGACACTGGATAACACATGCATCTGTATTCAGAGAGAGGGGTCTTTCTGTGGAATCTAAGCTTTGTCTAACACAATGACAAGTTAAGGTGCTAACTAGCTAACTACAGATATGATGCCAGTGCTGTCCTACCCTGAGTGTGCTGTCAGCTTCAAACCTCATGTCTGTCACCTGAACTCAATCCAGAACCGGGACAGGATCTCCCATGACACCCCACATTTGAGATGATTTAATCTGCACAGTAAGTTGTACTAATGTTCAGCTTTTGGGGAAACTAGATCCAGAGAAACAGTGATGAAAAGGACACAGAGCTTAAAAACACCATTTTCATCCACATAGAACAAGCCCATGACTTAATGAAAGCTACAGCAATAGTGGAAATTCAGACTATAGTAAAAGAGTTAGAAAAACAACAATACTGCTTGGTCAAAAGGGTGTCACTCTATATTAGACACTTTATACTGTATGAATCCTGTCTTCAGTGAGTATGCAGTACAAAGTTATCACCATATGTGTCCTGCTTTAGAGCTGAATATTGGTAGTTGTTGTAACTAGCCTTGTTCAATCACTTTCACTTGATTATAAACTAATACACACTAACAGAATGGACTGGTTACAAAGAGGGTTTCAGCTGACATCTATGTCCCTGTAGTAATCTATATTATATTGTTTTTCCCCGTCATTTTTCATTTAACTGTTAGAATCTCTACTTTAGGGCGAACCATTCAGTCCCTGTGCTACAAATGTCACTGCTGCAGAAGACATTGCACTGGTGTTGTGGTTTCACTCAGCAGTGCTGAAACACGTCCAAGCATCCGGGCGGTCCAAAGATGCTTTGTCAGATCAAACTCAATCAGTGAATTCCTTTACAGGACCCACCACATTTCCAAACAGACCCCGGGCCAGTGCGCTCTCCGCTGCCTGCACAAAGCCAAAAACACGCACAACACGGCTGGGATATGGGAACTAACCCCCTCACTCACTCCCTCCCGGTGGCTTTAACAACAAAAAAATGAATTAGAGTCCGGTGTCCATTCAAACAAACAGCAAAGTTAACATGCTGCCAGATATGAAAACGCTTGTTAAACTGTTAACACTTTAATCCAGGGGGTTACCAAAATGTCATGCAAGCTCAGACTTCTATTAGGTTTTGTCCCAGTAAACATAAACTATACGGGTTCTGTTGGCTATATCACCCTCTGCTGACAATTTCTACACTTTGTTCGTTATAAACAGTTAAACTACTCCCGATTTCGCTGTCGACTCCCTCTGGGAGCTCTGGTGGTCCCCGGACCCCGGCTTGGGAGCTGCTGCTCCAGCCTACCCTACATTTCCACATGCGCCCTCAACTCACGATTAGATAACCGCCAAATCAAAAGCTGCCTTTGAAGACTTTTCATTCACATTTGCCGACTGAATGAAAGCTGCCTTCATAGTAAATCCACACTATACTGCGAGCATTGTATCACCTTTGAGATCTGTTTAAGTGCGAAAGCAGCGTGGCAGTAGCTGGGTCTCCGGAGTAGGTCTGGGTTCGCAGGCGGCTGGGAGCGCGTATAACTCGGGGGTAAATCTCCATAGACGCTGGCCCCTGGGACCCCACGATCCGAGGCCATGGTCCAAAGAGGGGGAACGGGGCGCAGAGCGAAGCGACAGAAAATCGGTGCGAGTTCAGAAAAAGCGACAATAATCCAACATAGAAGAGGAGCGCATCCAGCACCGCCGGCGACAAGTTAAAGGAACGTTTTCTAGTCTTCCTTGGAGCCAAACAAGTCTCGAAACTCCATCCCAACATTATGCGCCGAAATCCGTATAGATCCTTCAGTCTTCATTCGTCCCGATAGTTTATGAAACGACGTCTCAGAGAGGAGTAGTAGTAGTTGTAGTAGTAGTAGTAGTAGCCTATGCCTGAGCCGTCCGTGTCAAGTCTAACTCCGATCCCGTAGCGGTAACATTTGGAGAAGTTCGCCTCTCGGCAAATCCTGAAAAGGGAGGTTTGATGGAAAAGTGCTCCGGCTCCCATTGGCCAAGGAAGAGGCAAATTACTTTGCAAACATCGCCTATTATTAGCTGCTAAGCAACAGCTCACCAAAGTGGAGAGAGAGGGGGACCACCCAGGCTGCTGCTGCCTGGGCTGGAGGGAGGGAGGGAGGAGGAGGGGGAGCGAGAGAGGAACTCTTTCAATAAACTCTGCACAGCCGCGCACGCACACACACACACACACACACGTGCGCGCGCACTCACTCACGCACACAGCTTGCTGCCTGCCCGCCTCACTTGCTCTCTGAACATTATTCCCAGTGGCCTGGCCCTCCAGTTTGTAAGAAGCAATCGCACATGCCATCTATTGATATCACGGCGTCAGGCACGCACGCACACAATTTTAAGCGTTTCTGTTCCAACAGCGCAGGCCAATCAGTGAAAGAAAATAAAAAAGTTAATTCAGCTTTTTAGACAAGAATGTAAACATGTGATTCATTTTTTTTTGTATGGGAGAATTACAGAGAACACTGTTCATATCACTTCAGGGCATCTCATGTTTGATGAGGTTTTGGAGCCTCACATTTTTTACAGAACACCCTAAAAAGAAATTTTTACCATCTTTGCTGCCAGTGCAGTTTGTTAGGCAGCTGTGAGAAGAAGTGTGTGTGTGTGTGTGTGTGTGTGTGTGTGTGTGTGAGCGCATAGGTTTTTAGCAGTAACAGCTGTAACCTCAGCTCTTCAGCTTCTAAAAGTATATTGATAGGTTTTCTTACACCCTAGAAAAAATAACCCATAACCCATTACCCATAAGATCGTAGGAATTATTCCACATATGCATCTTTGTCATCAAGACCTTGATGAGCTACCTGGTTCAGTGTGACACCCTTATCTCTGTGGAGACTTTTGGAAAGTTTCCATGTCGGGCCATGCATGATTTCATGGGTTCAGAAAGCAGCTCACCTGAGAACAACACATGAAAAAGAAAGACAGAAAGGAAGAGGGTTCTCAGACCAGAAAAAAAGAGATTCGGAGTGCCATATAAGCCCCTATTGGCCCCACTCATGACAGTATGGGGGTGAAGAACAAACACCAGATTACACAGTCATCCTCTGTCTAAACGCCAACCTGTGCTGCCATATAGAACATTTGTCAGGTGGCTGGTGCTAATTTGACGCCCTTTGGGTGACTGTAAAGCAATTTGAATATAGGTCTTGGTGCTATGAGCTCATTCTGTTTGTGTAGGCACAGGTTCAATTGATGTCACAGCCTGCTGCTGAGCTGTTATGTCCATCATCACTGTTTACATGGCATGGAGACAAAGCACACGATAAACAGATTGTGGCTATGTGGTAATGTTGCTAACATCAGCATCATGGGGCAGTATCTATATGATGTAGTGCATCATAAGGAAAAGAGCATCATTATAAGGTACTGCTGTTTCACATTTTCTTAATGTGGCAGCACAAACAAGAAAAATACATGTATGAGTAACAATGATAATCTGAGTGATTGTAAGGAAGAAGATAATTATTAGCTGTGCTATAATGTAGTCAGTAAAGTTGTCGTGCAATGACAAATGAAGTCAGCTTCCCTAACACAGTTCTCATTCAATTTACACTCAGTGTCTGAAATTAATTTAAATGATTTTGGAATCATATCTAGGTCTGCAACTAATGATTTATTGAATAATATGACAATTATTTTCTTGATTAATTGTTTATTCTAGTATAGTTTATATATCTTACATGATTATGGTCACTAGATGTTAAACAGTGTTATTCTTATATAATGTTTTTTTGATAATGTTCTTCTGTACACCATATACTTTGTATGACATGTTTGTCTAGTATGCCCTATTTAAATTATTATATGTTAAACTAGTGTATTTACTACCTAATATATAGCATAAGGTGTGAAATTTGTATAAAAGTGGCAGTCAGGATAGAAATTAAGACTGTATGTTCATGAACAAAACACGCGTATTGTACATTTTTTGATTGGCATCCATAAAAAGTCAGCAGTCAGTGTCCAACATGCTGAGGTCTTCTTTCCAGCTACAACAATAATTAAAAGTAGATGGAGACAGAATTGATTTCTACTAATAATCAGATCAAATCAAATCAAAATAATTATTAGTGGCAGAAAGTAACTAGGTACATTTACTAAATAATGAAAACTTTCACAGAAGTTGGGCTAATAAATAAATTAAAAGGATCCCTCATTGTCAAATATCTGTGTAACATTACGGTCCTCTTTTAACCCTTATTTCATAGCTTCATCTTCTCCGGTGTTCCCACAGTTAATAAATAAATGTGGGCAGAAATGGGCAATATTACATTTTAACACTACATCTTTGATTCCAAAAAAGCAACAAAGATTGAGTTGAAGGTACAGTTTTTAAGCCTTAAATGTCTAAAAGAGATAAACCTGGAGTCAAGCATTCCTGCTGGTACGGAGCAATCTCCTCAGATCTCTTGTTGTATCTTGATAAAACAGGATATATGCACTCACTGTATCGGTCTAAGTATTTACTTGGAATGTAGGATCACAGATACCATTTACCACCATACCAACGCTCTCTGCAGCAGTTAAATGATACACCTACATGTACACTTACTCGTCCATCTGTCCAAGTGGAGGCGACCATACGCTCTTATAACCCGCTCATGTTTCTAGAGTGGCACTGGGCGGCCTGTTTTTCCGCTTTCCTGGAACTGGGTATAGTTTGCCTGGACTGGGTTGGGTCGGGTTGAGTGGTAGAGGGAAACAGGCAGCTGGAAATGGGAGCTAATGTGGAATGTGAGGAATTGGGTTGTGTGGTAGGGGGCCCCTTCAAGCCTAACAAACTCAGGGAGGTCCGAGGCCTGGTCTGGAGGCCTTGGATAAATAAACCATCTGAGATGACCATGCGCTGTGCAGATATCTGCCATCACACCACCCCGACCTCCAAACACAAACCGCCCAAACCCTCTCTCATGTCCTGTGTCCCACATGGTCCCTCTCCCTCCATCCATCCCTTCCTCTCTTTATCCTCTCCCTTGTTCCACTTGATCTCCTCTACTCTCCTCTACTTTTATTTCTGATTTTCTTCTTAATGCCTTCATCTTTCCCTCTGTTTCATCTGCTACTCTGCTCCTGCTCTTCCTCCTTCCTTCTCCCTCCCCCTTATCTCCATTCTTCCATTTCATGCCTCCCCAGTGACTCTATCCATCCATCCATCCATCCATCCATGCATGGCTGGCTGGCTGGCTGTCCGTCCGGGGTTCTGTATGTGCTATAGGCAGAGCTACGGAACCGCTCTGGCACTGAGCCGTCACGCCCAGAGTTCAGGCCCAGAAAGTGTTTATTTATCAAAGAGAGAGGTTACGAGTCTGCTCACGACTGCATTTCTTCTTTTTCTCTCATAAGGAATAAGTAAAGGTGGATGAGGGAGTAGAATTAAAGAGAGATAAAATATGTGTATAACATTTTTTACTGAAGCAACCAAGATGGTCGTCATCACTTCGGACACACAGGTCAAAATTAAATGCAACCATAAAAGACATTATGGGATATGCCACTATGGTATACGCCATTCCTGTCTAACTGGGGAACATTGAGGGGGTTACACAAGGAAGAGGAAGAAATACCCAACAAAAGTTCAGCTTGTAGCCAGCAAAAAAAATAAAATAAAAAAAACTATTACAAGAATTTGGTGTGAAGATGATCCTCCTGGGAAAGAGGAAAGGAGGAGGGTTCGATATTGTTAAGGACATTAACTCATCGTCATCTTTTGAGAGTTAAAGGAAATTGGGAAAAGTGGATCATTTACATTAAAGTGGCAATAGACAACTTTTCAGCGTTTACCCCCCCTAGCGTTTCCAAGTGGTATTACTGTTGGTGCCACTGTCGCAAAGTCAAGTGGATCGCTTTCAGTTTCCCTCAGAGCCTAGCTACTACCAACAACACGAGACACATTGCATTTGTTTCCAATTTTCTGTGAAGAAACAATCAACTACACTTTGGAAATAAAAGAGAAGAAAGAAGCATGCTCACAGAAGAGGTAAAGTGAAATTGTCATCATTTTATATTGAGTAATAACGTAGTTTGAGTGTTGCTTCGCGCAAACAAGTACATGACTACAACGGGTTGGCGTAGGGGTGGAGTAGAAGAAAACACTGTCGTCTAGTGCTTGCTCTTTATAATAATATAAAGAGTAACGTTATGGTCTAGACCTGCTCTATAGTGCCCTGAGATAACATCTGTTATGATTTGGCGCTGTATAAATAAAACTGAATTGAATTGGTTCATTTTCTGGCTGCTAACAGTAGCGTTTTGGATAGTAACTAACAGCTTGGCTGGTCCAAAGCAAGAAATAACCGTAAGAATCCCAATATTAACTAGAAACCCCGATCTCAGTGCTATGATGGAGGCAGAGTAAAACACCCGGTAGTCGGTTTGGAACCCTCTCAAGTCTCGCAGCTCTCTCCATCGAGTGAATGCCAGTCCGAGGTTCACTCTTGTTTTTTATCACTCTCTCTCTTCACCTTCTTTGCCTCCTTCGTCAACGGGCTCTTTTTATTTTGCCAGGCAGAGTTTCCACAGTTACTCCGGTTGTTCCACCGTCCACCATTCACGTCCGCCATTCATGTCTGTAATACATGTCTGAGTACCCACATGACAACTATTTGTTGTATGATAGTACTAGGCCTGGATCATACCATTATTGCACATAATTATAGAAACATGTTTTAATTTGTTTTGCAGTGGGACAGAAATCACGTAGTCAAAGATAAACTATACTTTTCTACACTTTTTCTAAAGCTTTAACATCCTAAATAAAAGCCTGATCTAGACCTCATCCCTTCTATGCAGAAAACTAATCAGACCCCAAAAATCTAGGAAAAAAGTGCAGATAAATGATTTGATCAGATGCAGGTCTGGAATAAAGATAAAGACCCTATTCAAATATACAATCACTGAGTAATCTGAAGGTGACTGAGGTGGTATAATGATAATTTTTCTACCCTCTCTTTACATCCTGTGTATACTTATCTATGTGCGAGGGCAATTTACAATAATCCCGTTTTGCAAACCACTTTAAAGCATCAAACAAAAGAGCATCATGTGGAGCTCTTAAAAAAAGATATAACAAAAAACTCACTTGAGAAAAAAACTCGAGAACAAATCACAAACACATTTCGGGTCAAGTCTTATACAAATGAACAAATCATTTTCATGATAAACAAATATTTGGCTATGGGCCGGCTGATTAGACAAATAAAATGGTTCGGAAAACAGAAAGAGTTGCGTGACATGATGATGGGAAAAAATACACACCATATACTAAATGGTACTTTTTCAGTCATAAAACATTTTCATTTTGGGTGTTTGATTTAAAGTTCACAGTGTCATCTCACATATTGTTGGGAAATCCCATAAGATGTTTTTCAGCGTTACTCGTCTATAATTACACGTTTCTCAGATATCACTGAAAAGGCCAAAAAGTTGCCCGGTAGCAGGGAGACACTTTCTGTCAGTCTCAGAGCAGAGTTGAAGCTGCCACCCACGGTCTCACACAAGATTAATTATGATAATGCATTTCTTTACCCCTTTGTCATCGTAATGAATGGTTGCCTTTCTGGGGGAAAAACACACAAAACACAGAGAGAGACAGAGAAACACACTTTTCTTTAAGTCTTTGTTTGTGCGGTTGTAACAGAGGTATTGTCAGACGCAGCTAGCAGGTGGTAATGCAAACTCAGACCTGTAGCTTTAAAAGAAAGCAGAGAACCTCGTGTGTGTGTGTGTGTGTGTGTGTGCATATGTGAGCAAACGTAGCTGAAACAGTATAGCTTTTCAAAAAAGCTCCGCACTATTGTGATCTGTTACAAACGATGAACAAGAAAATCAGAAAATCTTCCATCCAAATGCTTTGAGACAACATACAGCTGTCTTTTTATACACAGAAATTATATTTAGGTACATTTTTGAAGAACTATAGTGGAAAATTATAGGAAAATATGCCTTTTTTTATCATACAGGAACTTTCTTCAACCATTTGAATTTTTTTTACATGTATAATACAAAATCTTTAAACATTTCCTCTGTTTAAGCTCAATACAAGTGCTGGCATGAAATTGAACAGAATGAAATGATTTTAAGGGGGAGTGATGGATGTGAAAAAAAAAGGAAACATAATTGAACCGAGAAAAAATGTTTATTTTTAATGCTTTGGAGTAGCCAATCTGTTTGCAGTTCCAGCTGTAGATATTCTAAACATTCTGACTAATAAGATTAGAAAGAAAAGGTCACCTGAGGGTGTAAAGCAGGTCAGTCTTTTGCTTCTTCCTGTGATTTTATTGCAAAAGCAATTTAAGATGTGATCCCAATCAACCACCCAGTCAATGTTTAGTTAATTAGCTGGGGGCCTCCACAGTGACAGACAGGGATATCTGGCGTTTTGTGTGTGTGTGTAAGGCATGTCACTGAGGTTGTTATCCCATACATGGGATCTGTGTACTCCACACACACTCTTTGTTGGCTAAGCAACATAAGCAACTGTTGTATCTCTAAAGCTTGTAAAAACAGTGTTTGTGTGTGTATGTATTCAGATGTTTAAGTTAGAGATGGGGTGGTGTTGGTGTGTCTGTATGTGTGTGTGTCGTGTGAGTGTGTTTGGGGGTGGGGGGTAGCATCTTGAAAGGTAGTGTGTGGAAAAAAAGAGGGAGGGAGGAAATTCATTTGTGGCCGGAGAACACAGAAGACAAATTGAGGAAGTGTTGTGCTAATGTGTAGGGGTCAGCAGCAAACACACACAGGTTTCTGACTGACTGCCTCTTGGGTGGCCCGCTTGCTCTCTCTCCCTGTCTCTCTCTCTGTCTCTCTCTCTGTCTCTCTCTTGCTCACCCACGATCAGCCCTCAAGCCATGAAGCCACCCAGCTACTCAGCCAACCCCCCCAACCCAGAGCTCAGACTCCACCCCACCTCTCTGTGCATCTGCGTATGTCTATGTAGCGCACATTCGTCTCCACCATCCATCCAACCCATCTATCTGGGACTATGGTTCTTATTTTCTAGGGTTCAGCAGACATCATGTATTGGCAGAGGATTTCTCAGAAACCAGCTTGTGCGAAGGCTCTCAGCATGTTCACGTTTCAGCCCTTAACACAAATTTTTTCCCCTTATTTAGCTTTAAGGTTGTTAAAAACATCTAAATCCACACAGATTGACAGTCTCATATACGTTTATTCTGTATAAACTGGTTTCCCAGTATCCCTCGAAGCTATATGATGTTTATACTGTGTTAGATATTCAACTCCACGTTTTTATGGTTGCGCAATTCCATCAGATGAAAATATTTTAGATGTCTTGTTCATCATTTTATACACAATTCCCCCAAATTCCAACATGACATATTTGGTAGCTTTGGAACCTTTGGGGTCTCCATTAAAACTTTAAATAAACTTCTGTTGGTTTGGAACAATGTTTGGCTGCAGAGGTTGAGTTTGTAATGACTGACCCACCAATGGCCCGCTGCTTAACGGATTAATGTAGCTTGTTAAATTCTACTGGAAAAAGTAAAAGAAACACCAGCCAAACTATTTGATTGCATATCTTCCTAAACTGCGTTGTTTGGTTGTTTCTTTCTGTCCACGTCTCACTTCATAAATCAAAGTTGAGGAAGGTCAAACACTTCCTCCCCAACTTTATCTATAACTTTCTCTAGATAATCCACAGACTTTACTTTGGACAGTTTTCATTGCAACCTCTTCCTCAGTAGAAAGTAGTTCCAATAAAAACAATTTGCAGTCAGATATTTGGATCTTTGGGTTATCCAGAGTAATTGGAACATTGTTTCCTGCTGAATTTTTACATGTCATTTTTAAATACTTTGTGCACCACAAACAAAATTCCGTCCACCTCCATTGTATTTAGGTGGTGGCAGAGGCGAATATCTCAAAACGGTGCCCTATAAAACCAAATTCTCCAAGGCCAGACACCACACCACTTATCACATAAGTTGTGATAAGTAGGAATATATGTTTTTTGTGATTTGGGAAAACTGACCCTTTAAACGACTAACCAACCAGCTGTAATTTATTTAGAAAACTGTGTTTTGGAGGTACATGTGAGACACGAAACACTGTCAAGATAACATGTCCAGAAGCGTCATTTATCTTGACTAAAAGAATCAAATGTTGACACCCATTTGAATTTTTCCCAACCCGCTTTGGATCCCTTCCCAGACTCTGAAGAAACTCTGATGTGAACAAGCCTTTCAATCTCCAGACTTCTGTCAACTTCTATGACACTGAAGTCCTAAAAAAGCGATGTCTTCATGATGCAAACAGACACAAGAAAACTACACATTACACACACAAGAATCAGGCACAAACACACACCACACCACATAGACACAGAAACACGCACAGACATTGAATATGTGCAACAGAAACTGATCTTAATAAGTTCATATTTTGACATAAAATAAAAGAAGCCAATTTTAACATGTCACAGCAGACGTGCAAGAGCATCTTATTAACATGCTAGATTTCACCCTTGTTAAAACAAATCTTGTGAGCAAATGTGCTGCCAGCAAAATGGGTAACTGATGATAATCTGAGCATAAAAATGTTTTATTTTACAGATCACTTCTCTTCTCTCTGGTGTTGGATAGATTTGTTTGAGATGCATAATTAGATGAAAATCTTCTGTAGAGATGAGATAGAAAATTCCACAAGGCTACACAACCAAAGAGCGACAGACAGCCTGATATATGATCTGTGGCTTGACATCTGATCTCCAGATCTGCAAAGCAAACACGCACATTTGTGTATGCATGTGTGCAGACGCATGCTTGCATGCACTCACTCAAAGGGGTGTGAGACAGCATTGATTAGTTCGTGTGACAGAGGATTAACAGTGGTCACACACAGGTAAGCCTGCACACATGTGTGCACATACACCAGCAAACACACGTATGTGCTGGAAGGCGGGCGCAGCCATGGTGGTATTGAGGGGACTCTGGGGTCTTTGTACAAATATACAAACCTCTGCTCAAACACACCCGGCTGACAGATCTCATCATGTGGCTGAGGAGAGAGGTCAGAGTGTGAGACCGCTAAAAAGGTTAACACAGCCAAGACAAAGAGCACGGACAAAGTGAACCTTAACTGTGGTTTTCACGATTTTGAGCTGAAAACTCAGGTGACAAATCTAGTCTTTCACCTTCCCATCTAGTCACTCTTGTCGTCTGAGGAAAATTACTACACCAGGTTGCAAAATTTCAAAATTGACTGGCTTTTTGTGATTAAAATGTGCAATATAGAAGGCATATATAATATAGAAGAAAATTTGTGTATCTTCAAATGTAGAAATAAAATGAAATGGTTAAGGCAGGTAAGTGAGAGAAGAGTAGAAAAACAACTACAAGGATGTTACCCTAAAATATGAAGTCTTAAACCACAATCTTTCCACTTTGCACTTTAATTACCTTTAAGAATAAAATCTGTAACTAAATACTGAACAATGTGACAGAAAGATGAACACAGGTAAGACAAGGGGCATTGGAAAAGTACTGAACTATGAAGTATTTCAGTCTGTGAGCTGAAGCCACATCTTCAGTAAACACAGGGGAAAGACAATTCTGTGGTGGAGCCCAAATGGCCATATAAAGAAGACTTTGTTTCTTTAGCAGTTCATCTTTTCAGCCTGGGACCCACATTTATGGAATGTATTCTTGTAAGGAAACCAGTCAAATGAAAGTGTGACTGCTTGTTTTGCATTCCATCGTGTAGCTTAAAGCTTAAATCTGTAACGCTTCTAAGTTGTTAAAATGACCATGTTTAATTGGGTTGCACCTGTTCTGGTCCACGGTGCCAAAAATATTTGCACACAACTCATCAGGTAGGTTGATGGCATTTTATACTTTGCTACACAACTATACTAGCTGTATCCCAAATTCATACTATACTGTATGCTGTTAGTATACAAATAATAAAAACAAAGTAAATCAACATAGTTTCACATTTTATAAGAAATGGAGAAATGACACATGCATGCACATCACTTCCAATTCAACTTAACAAAGAGAAAGAAAATATCTTCCTAAAGATTTTGTTTTCCAAGATCTTTGGATTGCGGGTGGAGCTGTCCCACCACCACACAATCTAAATTCTTCCAGCTGTGAGCAGCTTTTCCTTTGTGCATTGCATTGTGGGAAAATAGTGTACATAAACAGCACACTTTTTTTTGTCACTCATTTTGTCCTGTTTCCAGTGTGAACACAATATACTCAAAACCTGCTTAGACTTGTATGTAGTATGGAATATAGTCCCAAGTATTGGTCAACCTCTAAAAATGCAAACTTGTCTCCTAGAAATGACATTTAAATATGACTAAATTGTGTTCCCAATGGTGTTGGGATTCCCGTCTGTGGTTAGCTTTAGCCAACAAAAGCACTTTGGTTAAGGTCAGGAAAAGATTTTAGTTTCAGTTAATAAACATGTTGTGTTTCGTGTTTTAAGTCACTGCAGACTTTTTTCTGTATTAAACCAGACCATGATCTTTCCCTAACCTCAACCAAGTGCTGCCATGCCTAAACATAACCGTAAAAAACAGTAGATATTGAACTGGCTGAAAACAAGACATGAAATATGTTGTCAGTGATCCTTTTATGTTTGCATTATGTTTCCTCTAAAAGTTATTTGCTGTTGCAAATTAGTAATAAACAGGTTTTCTAGGAGACTGCATTGAAAAATTTTGCATCCTACATTTGATGACATCATCAGGGTTATATTCTCAGACTTATTCTCTAGAAAGCTCCTCCAGAGCCACAGAAGATGTTATACAAGTGTTTCACAGGCTGAGTAGTACCCCACAAGTAAACTGATCTTGACGTTTAAAGTCAATAAAATGCTCTTCATCAACAAAGCTGTACTTTTATCTGTGAGGAGCTGGGGATGAGTTCATGACTTTTACTTTATACCCAGCATTTTTAAAATTTTAGCCCAAGTACTGTACATAAACAGTATATAGTACAGATGAAAGGCACATTAGTAACTGTCATTTTTTAAGGCCTAATCATGAAAACATGTCCATCTAACTGACTTAACAAGCCATCTAAAGGACAGTAGGGCTGGAAGACAACATGACATCATAATCTCTCTCACACACACACACACACAGCAACATCAAATAATCAGGCTACAAGAGACAGCCTAAATGACTCCTGCAAGGCCAGAGACACAATAGGAAACAGAGGACAGCAAATCACACACACACACACACACACGTACACACAAAGCACCCCCAGACATCCCTGTCCTCATCGTCTTCCTTCGTGACTAAAGAACTTCAAACCTGTAATTTAAGAAATGCTCTGCCGAAGGAATGCAATAAATCTTGTGACAGCACAGGGAGCAGGAAGGGAAAGAGGAGGAGAAAAAAGAAAGAAAAGTGTCAGGCGCGAGTCAGTTTCCTCCTCTGCTGTGTTCGTGTGAGTGTGTGTGAGGGTGGGGTGTCGGTGTTAACTGATACAGGATCAAGCTGGGTGGTCCAGGGACTACACATACACCATTTTTGTGTACAAATAAACTTAACCCCCACACCATTGTGGTCACCCCTCCCACTGCTTTTTTCTCCGTCTCTAGTATTCTCAGCTGCACAGTGTGTACGAGTCTGTGCTCCTCCCTCTCAAACAAGATAAAGTGAGTAATTGAGACCTGCTATTAGGACACAGTAACAATCTGATAATAACTAGTGTGGTAAAACAATTACCCAGATCTACTTAGAGCTGACAGTCAAAATATCTCGTCTTCTTTTCAATGTGTAACCTTTACATACCGTTTTTGTTGATTCTCTCAAAGCAAATCACAAAAATTCGTAAAAGATGAAAAACACAAAACAAATATAAAACACCAACATACTGATTCATGGGTTTAAGCACTTGTCTTTATTTGGACACAATGTACAAAAAAGCATATGAGAAACGAGTGTAAATCCGTCAAGCAGCAGCTAGGCTTCTGATTGGTCAGTCAGCCGGTGAATTAGTTGTCCTCTCCGTGTTCTGCTGCTCTCTGATTGGTTAATGAGGCGATGCCACCCCTTCCCCTGTGGGAGCTAGATCTCCATCAGCTGGTCGGTTCCAACGATGACCTCGTTAGTCCTCTCAGCTGAAGAAGAGAGAGAAGTTTTTATGGCTTTGAACTGAAATCTTAAGTTTTGATGTTTCTCTGAGGATTTAGAACTGTGTAAGACCCTTCAGCTGTATAAATCTCCCCCAAAACACATTGGATAAACTACAAAATGTGCAGTGGTCAACTGACAGGTATCCTGTCTTTACCTTAGCCAACAGGAGGTTTAATCATTTCGTACTGCTACTACACACTATCCCATTTCAACCATAAGTAAATACTATTGTCTGTTGTCTGGACAAAAATTAAATACAGTAGATACAGAGATCCTGATCATGGATAGAATATAAATATGGTGGTAAATAAACAGCAGTTCTCTCAAAACACATCTTGAACGCATGCCACCCACTGGTGGGTATAGCCTTGCATATCTTTTTATGTGCTATTGATCAAATCATAATAGTTAGAATGTGACTCGTGTCTGTGGACATTTCCAGTGTGGTGTGTGTACTACATACGTAAAATACCAATTCACTGGTTTTGCATCATTGGGCAAACATTCCATAATAACCGTCCAGCATATTGTAATTCAGGTGGTCTGAGAGAAAACCTCTACCTCCCCTCCTCTTGCCTCTGTTTTCAGGCTTCAGAAAATCTATCCCGTGACGGGAGACTTTGACCAGGTTATTTCAGAGAGACGGTGCATTCGTATTAGCTGAGCTACAAATGCAGATGCGTGTGCACGTCCCTTCAGACGGCGAAAGCCTGATTCAATGGCGGAAAATCCTACAAGTTGTTAAGATTTTCCAATACCTCGTTTGCCTACAGCGGCGTATAGTACAAAACAACACGTCACATCACTTGGCAGGGGGGAAATAGATACCCATTACCCACTGTATGGTACTTTTAACTTATTTGAAATCAGTCACAGAATCTTCAGTGTGGTAGGACTTAGGTCACCCTGACCGCTACCTGAACCTCACATAAAGAAATAGATTACGCTTGAAACTGAGTCTGCCAGCATTTTCTCGCTATCTCTCTCAACCCAAAGCTAGTTCAGCATGAGGAGAGCAGCCGCTGCTCCTCCCTCCATCTCCGAGCATCGGTACTGATCCAAAGCAAACGGTGGCAGAGAGTAATGTTCCATCCACACAGACAGGTTTTAGTGTGAAGGAATCCGTTGCTCAGAACGAGGACAAATGAAGCATGCGACAGCAGGAGAGGGAGTGACTGGAGAGAAAGGGAGGAAAGGTTGCTCAGTTTGGGTCTGTTGATTCATCAGTAACTAATATGGTGTGTAACAAGACTATATATTTACATATCTCTTCTGCTGGGCCAGTGATAATATTCAGCTCCAACTCTGACCCGAATGAAATGACGCAGAGAAAAAAGCCATATGTTCATGAACAAGACTGACTTGTTTGTTAGAGCTTATTCTAACCAAATATGGTTGACTGTCAGGTAAACATGCTAATGCAATCAAGATGCACCATTAGATAAGAAACAATCATCTTCAAGAGACAGTGGAAAGAAGGGGAGAGAGACAGTGTGTCTAAGATGCATGTCCACTGTTAATGTATGCATGTGTGTGTATTTATCAAAAGCACCCAGAGGAGAGGTATGGATCTTTTAAATATCAACACCTGACAGACCTGTATCTCTGTGTGTGCGTGTGTGCAAGAGGCTAACTGGCAGGGTGGTCCTTAGCTGCTAATAGCGTCAGCAGTAGAGTGGGTGTGTAATGTCTTTAGCAGCCTACAGTCAGCCAGTTAGATTGGTGGCGAGAGACAATCCTGTGCTTTTTTACAATACAATATAAAATAAACAGGAGAGCAGGTTTATCATTAGCGTGATATGTTATATAGATTAATCTAATCTGACCCAATTTAACTGATCGATAAACTGGCAGATGGTGATTGTACGAAAAACTGTTGAGGCATGTTTTGAAGCAGATTACAGAGGACAATTTGGACACTATACATTTTTTTTAAAACAGCAATGCCAACTAATTATTTAAAATGCATTACTCCCCTTTGCTCTCAGTTTCTGACAAGGACAACTTGTCGAGTACTGGTGTATTTGTATTAGAAACACTCGCCATACACGCTTGTCTATAATCCAAGATTATGAAAAATAAAATATCTTACATTTTAGATTTGTTTTTCTTTTTTTCTGACTCTGCTCAGGGTGAAATGGATTTTGATATCCAACACATGTGTCCGTAAGTGCCAGAACATTAATGTGCCAATTTTTTATGATCATGAACAACTCAAAGATTCAAGAAACCCTATGGTTATATACAAGGGGTCGTTCTTCTATTGCTGTTCCTGAGGTTTCTCCCTTTTTTGTGGAGTTTTTCTGAATCCAAATTAAGAATAAGAATAAGAGACTAGTGTATGCTGTACACATTGTACACACAAGTCCTCTGAGGAAAAAACCGTGGTTTCGGGCTATTTAAGTAAACTTGACTTCACTTGACTATATTCAGCAGATCCCTAGAAATGTCTATTAAAAAATACACTAAAACAATGTGTGTGTGAGAGTGACATTTTCTATGTGAGACAAACAGTAAGAGACGGAGAGATTTTCTGTCAGAGAGACACAGAGGCTGGAACTTTGCGATTGTGTGACTGAACTCTGGCTATACAGTGTATGCAAAACAATTATGCAACAAGGGTCAGAGTTTCCAGTTCAATAACATAACGTTAGCACCTCGTTGCTGGCCAGTGAGGAAACCTTCGCCAAAAAAAGCTGAAGCAAGATCAGTTATGCTGCAGTGATCGCTCACTGGATGCTCAACTGCTGAAACTCTCAACTGTTTCAAACATTTTTAGGTAAGTTTAGCTCAAATTCACACTGTTGTTACTTAGAGCACCCTGCTGTTCACTCAATTAGGCTACTCAGTCTGGTAGCCGAGGTCGCTCTCTCTTTCTCTATATATGTGTGTGTGTGTGTGTGTGTGTGTGTGTGTGTGTGTGTGTGTGTGTGTTGGATGTGGCTGGAGGCTGCTGCTGTTGAATTCCGGGTGGTCCTGTTCTGGCCCTGCTCTCTAACCTCTCCATCAATGTGACACACACACACACGGACACGGACACGGACACACACACACACAGCTAGCTTTGGGCACAAGAGGATTAAGGAAATAAAAAAATCTCTCTATCACACAGACTTCGGAATTAAGAAACGTTCCTAGTTGGCTTGAAGGCTTGGCACTTACTAACAGATACCACACACATACATTAACACCTTATCTGAGTCAGCCAAAGAGAAGTGCTGGGGGTGGACAAAATAACAGTAACAACTAAACATGGACATTACAAGCTTAACAGATAGCGTTTATTTTTACTGAATGGTGTTATAATGTAAGGCATTTCTGTTATTCTGTCCTTTCTTTCAGTGTCCAGTTGATTTTATTTGGGAATGCAAAATGGTCAGCTGTTTGTTTGGCTACATTAAAATGCCTAAAATGTACTTTCAGTTGGACTCCCAGCTGTCCTGGGTAACAAGACAAGAGACGTTGTTGAGCAAGGCATCGTGTGCTGAAGAAATTAAATATAATGCACCATCAGTAAAATAAAGGAAGAGCAGGAATCAAATATTTTGGGGCTGTTATTTTGTGCGTGTGTCTATGCTAGTGGTCCTCACCCTCTGGTTCGATCCGCTGTCCGTTTCCCACCAGACAGTATTTGAGGTCTGCTCCTCGGCCGATGACAGCATTACTGCAGATCACACTGCCCTGGATGTTGCACCTGGAAATCACACACACACAAATTACATGAATCACATTCTTCTCATATTTTCTACTGAAGTGGTTCTCAACCTGGGTATCCCAAGATACATCTGAGGGGTCACAAGATAGTAAAAGGGATTAAAAAGAAAAAATATATTTCCGTGTGCTTATTACGTTTACTTTTTCTTCCCTGTAGAATAGCTAATACTTTCACCTCTTTAGGACTCAAATGAAACCATCTGAGAAGGAAATTGGTTGAACTGCTCATGATGTAGGGTCACAAGTAGATATTGCTACATTTTCAGGTGTCAGCCAAAAAAGTTGGGAACCGCTTGTCTATAGGCTACATTATACTAATATACACTCAGATGCCAGTTTATAAGGTACACCTAGCTAAAAAAGAATGCAGTCTAATACAACAGACCTGTAATAGATCCTTCATAAAGGTTTAATGTTCAGTTTTCTTTTTTTAAATGGTAGAAAAATGAATCAATAATGAAACATTCACAGCCTCTCAACCTTGATTTATATACATATGGACCTGAAAGTGGTTTGGCAGTGTTAAAACATGATTTTCCAACTCTGCTGTTTGCTCTTTGGGCCCACAGGAGATTCGAACATGTTTATGGTCACATTCTGTTTTCTTCCTCGTACCTTCTGTACACTTGCACACACGGGCGCGTACACACAGTTAAGAACATTCATACTGGGAGCTGCCCAGTGCGGCCACAGCCTTTCACTGTGGGCTTCTCCACTCGCACAGTTGCGGAGTGAGTGCCATACTGGAGGTCAACCTGACAGTAGGAACATTCAGCCTGTATCCCCCATCAGGGATCCTCCCACCTGCTCCGAAGACTCAAACATATCCAATCAACTGAACTTAATGACATGACATTAGCATATATATTAAAGAACAACAGCGGCCCGCGCTGTGTGCATGTGTGTGTGTGTTAAGACATTGTTGGCCCTGTGCTACAGTCCCACCTGAGCTGGCAGTGCCAACCCACCGTGGACGCTCACATTCAGCCAAACCATCACCATAAAATTCTTGGAGGGGAGAAACAGACAGTGTGTCCTGTGTCGGCTAACTGTGGAGGGCGTGTATGTGTAAGTGTGTGTGTTTCAGTAGCTTGGGGAGCCCGGTGGAGAACACATGTTGGTCTTGCCCAGGCAGTGACGCACACACACTTGGCCCTCTGCACCTCACACACAGACAGGTTTGTATTGGCCCATTCTATTCAGGTGGTTAGGCCTGGAGGGAGAGAGAGAAAGGAGTGTGTGCGTGTGTGTGTGTGATTGTGTGTGTGCGTGCGTGTGTAAGTGACTACCTAGGAGGTGGCGGTGGTAGTTGGTGATGGGAGATTACAAGATTCAGAGTTTTGTAACATTAGAGAGAGAGGGAGAGAGAGAGACCACCAAAGAAGCTTTCGGAGCTGAAACACCACTAATTACTAACACCAGGGCTCCTCCTTGCCATGACCCCCCATCCTCCCTCTCTCTCTCTCTCTCACACACACACACACACGTCAACCCCCACCTCCTGTGCCAACCCCCCTGTAAAGTTGACCCCTACTATCCCCCTTCCCAAACACGCAGCGCTTTGTCAACAAGTTCTGGTCAGCTCCAAACAAAGCAACCAGAAATGCGAGGGGTTTCTGCGACATGGCCGGGGTCTGCTAATCCCCTCACACTGGCTCTTTCTTTCCTTCTTTCTCCTTCCTTCTTATGTCCTCAAATAAAAAAAAAGGAGAAGAAAGAATTGCAATTTCTTTCTTGCGTGCTAGCTTGCTTTCCCCTCGCCTCTTTCTTCCCTTCTCCAGTCTCTTTCGTTCTTTCATGCCTTTGTGCGTTCACCTACATGGGCATGATGAGGGTCCCCATGCTGGCTGGCTGGGGTCCCTGAAAAGCTTTAGAAGAGAGAGAGAGAGAGAGAGAGAGAGAGAGAGAGAGAGAGAGAGAGATGGCATTGAGGCCTTGATGGAAAGAAAAGAGAGGGAGGAGTAAGAAACTGAGATAAAAGAAAAGGAGCCTGTGAATGAGTGCATTAAAATCCAGACTTGAGGCCAAGATGAGTCTCTTTCCACCCGGGTTTAAGAGACTGAGCAGATCAATCTAGATGCTAATTCTACATTAGCTACTGGCGCTCTCTGTACAAGTCTTTTGTTGCAACAAAGCAGTCAATTATGACCACTTTAACTACTGGCTACATTTGACAATCCTGATGTGCAATGGTGTGGCTCATCATGATGCATCACTATTCAGACTGTTTTTTGCCGTCCCCAAGTGAAATCCTAATGTGGCAACTACAATATATGCTATGTCCTGTATAAGATGTAGTGAGGAGATATTTCAGCTGAAGAGAAGATGCAATGATGTAAATTGTTTGGTTTCTACTGCTGATTTGGACGAAAAGCGGCACATTTGTAGAATTTTTAGTCCTTTGGTAGTTTCTGTTTTTTTTCTGTTGAAAATTATGTCTCACAGCCATCACCAACAGCCACAAAAAAAACAAACAAACAAATAAATAAATACATTTGAAAAAAATGCATTCAAATCATTACAATATTACTTGGGGAAAAGCCAAGCAAATCTTTACATTTGTAAAGATGTAATCAATCCTTACAAACTCATGCTGTACGGTCAGACTTTCTTCAAATGCACAGAACTTTATTTCCTATGTAGAGATCCCAAAGTTTAGTAAGATACCATTTAGGTCGAACTGAATTCTGGGGAAATGTGTACAAAATGATGTACAAAACATCTAGAAGATTTCCATTTGATGGAATGGTGCAGCCTTAAAAAAGTGTTGGGTTTGAATATTTCACTGTAAATATCATATAGCCAACCTTAAAGCCAATAAAAATGGGAAAAAAGGGAAAACTGTACATTAACGGGTCAACCTAATAAATGACTTAATAGATCATCAAAATGGAAATCGACACATTTTCTGGAATTTGATAAGCTGGTATTGATGAAACTGATCAATTAATCATTTCAATGCTACATAACTTTCCTAAGAGAATTATCAAATAGCCCAGACTTTTGCTGTGCCCCGTGGTGTTCCACAAATTCCATAACCAGTGGGAACCTTGGCATAGGCGAGTAAATTAGTGGCTAAATGGAATATATGGATGTTGTGTTTCAGTTCAGCAGCTTTGTGTTTGTTTGGAACTGATCTCTGGCTGGTTGCACACCAATAGATGCATTGTTAACTCAGCGCTCCCTGTTTGACCCCATAGAGCACAGAACACAAAACCTGTTACACCTCCCATCAACGGACACACACATGCACAAGCATCTGTCTAACACTCACACACACGTTTGCATATAGGAGCACCTATTTCAATGGAAAGATATGTAGCGACTGAAGAACTAGGAATACCACTGCTTTTATATGTAAAAACCAAACAGTGTTAACACATGTGCGGAAAAAAGTTGAGTAGTTTTTGAGACTCTGCACATAAACAGTACTAAAAAATTTCACGCCATGTAAAAATATGAACATTTGAATGGAGATAAAATAAGTTTTCCCTGGCAACATCATTTGATTTTGAAATCTTTGTTTACTAAATTCCACTGCTTTGTCTCACACTGTGTGCATGTACTAACCGAACACCTATCAAAAGCTGACGTGAGGATTAAAACTTTAATTCATAAACATGCCTTGAAGGCAAAATTCTTTTTTCAGGCTAAATGAATGTGTTCGCAGAAGCACATCAAAGCACATATCATCAACGAGTGTTTGCACTTGTGTGTACAGACGTGTGTGTTCTCACCCCTCCTCGATGGTAACCCCGTGCATAATGATAGAGTTGGTGACTTTGACCTTCTCTTTTACAGTGGTGGAGTTTCCGATGGTGGACCTCTTTATGGAAGTCTTATCTGCTACCTGGCACAGCGCTCCGATGATACTGTCTGATCCCATCTGAGGGCAGAGCGAACACACACATACATTAACATTACTCAGAGATAATACATACACAGACCTCTCCAATTATGATAAAGTGCAAATTAGACTCTGATAGAACTGTTAATAGGGAAATACGATAACAGAAATCTAAACAAATATGAATCTGACTTGTGCACTGACTAATGATACTTCTACTACATTATACTTACTTGACATCTCTCAGAAATGATAGCAGATGGGTGGACTGCTGGCTCCTCAAACACCTTTGGGGCCTAGTAGGGAGAAGACAGAAGAGAGGGATACATGAAATTAAAAGCTCTTGGAGTAATAGAAAGATGATTAAATAACTGTATACAACATTCAAATAAGCATGCAGTGGTGACATCCAAAAGAATGAAGGGGATAAAAGATACGGAAGAGACAATACTATTTTAGGGTTACCAACAGTCCAAAATTTCAAGATATTCAATTTATTGTCATATATGACAAAAAAGAAGAGAATGAACCAGAGAATGTTTGGTATTTTTACTTGAAACGATTAATTAATTATCAAAATAGTTGCATATTAGTCAACTAATCTCTGCAGTTCTAATACTTTCTGTGATGAAATTAAAGCCATGTAAACATGTACATATCTAGGCATATAAAACTGAACTCCCTCCAAAAATACTCAAAACACAAATGCACTTAGTATGAACAGAACATGCACATTTTAAAATGTGTATTTAACAAAAACCCTTGAAGAATGACGTCCGACTCACCAGTCGGTTTGCTTCTATGTAAGCAGCTAAAGTGTTGACGCGGTAGCAAATGCCCTGGTCCATAATGTGAACATAGCAGCGGAGCTTTCCTCCGTGGTAAGCCTCGCTCATGTCACCGCGATGGTCGTTCCAACACGACCGCTCCTGGGCCAGCTGCAGGAGAGTCTCGTCCCGTGATGAGATGAAGAGCTCTAGACAATAAAAAGAGACAGGAAGAGAGGCAGGAAGAACAGAGTGAGGAGGTGATGAAACATACACGCTGGGGAGATTTTGCATGACTTTGGAGAGGCAGAATTGTCCTTTTTTGTCAACTTGTTATGAGGTCTGTCAGTGTTCATTTAGAGATTCATGTTCTATGTGCTGATGGCTTATGAATAAGATCAATAACTATTCTAAATAGGTTACAATGTTTTGGCTGTTAAATGTTGTTGTTTTTCCTCTGATTTTGATGTGTGAAGTTGTGATGTGTGAAGTTGTGATGTGTGCAAACACATACAAAACACTGACCGTGGTTTGTAGAGCCGTCGTTCTTTTTCTGGTTCTGATCCTCTGCGTCGTCTTTGATTTTCTGACTGTTGGTTGTTTTGGAAAACTGCTTTCGCACCAAATACGGTACCAACTCACCACGGATTGATGAGATGGACCTACGATACAAGAAGAGGAAAGATAAAAAGAAGATTTCAATGTGCCGCAGATGTTAACCATCCTAAAGAGTCATCAGTATCACACATAAGCCAACGATCCTGGTTTAATGTGCTGCCTTTAGATAATGATTCGCTTCCTAATCGTCACTTGGCGAAGAAAGCGTAACTGTGAGTGAAACACTCAATGAACAAGTGAGGGAATTAGTTTGTGATGGCTACTCTCTATATTTTGGAGTGCTGTGCATCTAAAACGTAGAAAAGACAGAAAACTTTGAAGAAACAGAAAACCTAAAACAAATAAATAGATTCATTCATTTAGCCACCGCAGTTCAAGTTCACACACTACTTCATGTCATGTCCACTAGTGTCTTGATAATGTAATAATTTAGAGGGCGATATGACTGCATTAGACTCATGTAATTGTATCAAATGAATGAACATCCATCTAGCCAATTAGAAGTGAGCATTCACCCGGGCCACAATATAAGTAGGTGTTTATCTATATTATCTTTATAGCAGCGATTGTGCAACTTTTAGTAATTGCAAGCAGGAAGTCAAATGATGCTTATGTATCATTACTGTAATAGGGTAGATTGTTAGTAAAGGCAGAAGAAACTAATAAAACAATTAGTAATTAAATAACTGCAGTGAATGACGTATAATGCAGTTACTGTTACTCAAAGTACATCTTTTACAAATGAGGGAATGACAATTAGCATAAAAGCAGATAACGCTGAATCCTGATTCAAGTCTCTCTCTGTGTAAAGCAGGAGGTAACTTCCCCATCTTAATTTCTTCTTCCTCCTCTTTGCACTGTGCTGTGTGCAGTGTTCCTCTGCAAACCCCCCCCCCACTTGCCCTCTCTTACTTTCTTTTAAAGGGAGATTAGAATTTCCATCTGAATGACAGGAGAAAAACAACAGTTACTCTGTCCATTTCTCTCCTTAAGCAAGAGACAGGGAAAGAGAAAGGAAGAGAGCGAGAAAGAGGGGAGCTGTTAAAAGGAAGTCTAAGAAAAGAGCTGAAGAAAGAAATGTCTCATTTAACAAGATCGATGATATATGGTGGCAGCAGAGGGTGCATTAGTGATGTAATGATGTAAGATTTATATCTCAAATTATTATGTTCAAGTGTAGCGTCCGCCTTAACCAAAAATATTCAGCAGGGGATAAAAGATGGAGTATAGTTGACTTGGCTTTGGATTTACTTATGTGTCAACTAAAACTAGCATGGTGAGGACACACTCCATTTAAAATTATTAAAATTTAAAACTGGGCAATACCAGATTTCCATAATCTATCCTTTAGCCAAACGGCCACTTTTCAATGGGGCCATTTCCAAAAAAAATGTCATGTCTCATCATCAACCTGTTTTGAGATGTTTGGCACCATGCTGTTGCTAAGCGTGCAACCTTGTCTGGAATGCATTTGGATCTAGTCCCGTCCTTAGTGAACATGCTTCATATTTTTGTCAGCTGTCTCTCAATGTGCTACCGCAGATCTCCTCTTCAGGTGTGCACAGTTTGCCAAAAAACGTATATTAATGGTCGGAAATGATGAGGTAAGACATCTTCTGACAAAATATCGTCTAGAGGGCAGACCTGGTCAGATCTGTTTTTGACATTCGACTATTTAACGTGGTTGTGGCACAATATTTTGTGATCCAAAAATGCATTAATACACGTTGTGGTGCTTATGTATTGCAATGTCAGTTTAATCTCATCAGTTGGCTATTTGGGTAGCGTGGAGTACGCAACAAAGAATCTTTTTTCAAAGTCGCTGCATTTGTGTTCTCTCTTATTTCAAGATAATAAGCATGATGCATTTAGATCCAAAGTACATTTTCATTGCTACAGTGGTTATTCAGTGTGTGTTTTTTGGCCACAAGCAGTCAATTGACGAGATCCTCAACTGAGGTTTGCTGTGATTTCCAAACTTAGCAGGAACTCCCTTCGTCTTACTTTCCTTCTTTTTCTGGCAATCATGCCGCCTCTAAAGATCACATTACCATCTTTACTTTGGAAATTACAAAGCTGTCTGGAGCATTTAACTAACTAAAACAATCTGATTTATTCATTTATTCAAGTATTTTGCACCTGAATCTGTTAAAAAAAGTAGAAAGTAGAAAAAAATGTGAAAATGAAAACACTGTTTTTGCACCTGAGGAGGAATAACTAATGCATTTTCTATGAAAATACTTCATTTTCATTCATACTTTGTTCATACACTATTTTGTGAGTGTATCAAACCATGAGGCATTTTGTGAATTGAACTGAATCAGTTTGCATCATCACACCCCTACCTAATACCATTATGCCATTACTTACACCAATTTTAAGTGCAAAAGATTTGAATGCGAGCTAATATCATTTAGACTATATAGAGCCTTTGATTTTGAGTCTAACCATGCATCTATTGCCCGCGTGGCTACAGAAGGCTCCCTGTGACATTGCTCTACTTCAGAGGCTAAAGGCCTAACAGCCTGCCTCAGTGGCACATAGTAAAACAAATTAACACCTCGCTAGAATACCCTGCTAACAGGACTGTTCAAAGCCTTACACACCATGTAACCATGTTTAACACTTGCTACAGATTAAGCAGCAAATGTGAATGTCTGTGTGACTGTGTAGGTTCATGTCCAAGTGTATGCATGTACTTAATACCCATACTGCTCACACTGCAGACATAAACTGGTCATTTTCTGATTATTTTGAAAGACTTGGGGTTAAAATTCAAGGCTGGATAACTAATTGTCTAATTATATATGTTAATTCCTATATTCATAGTCAGAAATAAGTGAAGAACTCACTTGTTGTCAGCGAGAAAGTCCACCACTGCTTTTTTCAAGCAGTAGAGGTGAGCGTCCACAAGGCCTGTTTTGATGTGCATCCTGGGATGTCTGCAGACAAAAGGGAGAAACAGACAATGGAAAATTACATCAAATTGCTTCTCATTTACTGAAACCCTTTTTAAATTTACCTCCGCTTTGCACATAGGACAGGAACATTTGATGGAAACCAGACACAGCCATAGGCCTTCATAAAAGTCAGAGAATAGTGACATCTGTCTATTGTCCTCTGTCAGCTACCGTAGATGTCGCCCCATAGAGCTGCTGCCATGAGACAGGTTTATGTTGACCGGGGGGGCCACATGCACACAGACACACACTCACCCAGCCATGCATTCACTCATTCACACATTTACTCACACACGGACACACAGTGGAGTTTGAACATGTGACATTTACGAAGCGAGAGCCAAAGAAAACCATTTTATCCTCCAGGTTTCAATAAACAAATCCACCTTCACCCCTTCACCCCCTCTGTGACTACCTATCCTCCTCTTCCTCTGCCCTTTCAATCATTACATAATAAAAACTGCGGGGTGCATAGTTTCTAAAAGGACCATGCCAGTGCTTTTACATGTTTTAGCCCATTTAGTACAAATCACATATACCTTCCATTACTGCTAATCATTTTTCAAAGCATGCAGCAGTGATTTAGATTTTTAAAGTTGTAAAAGCAGATTGATTTGAAAAGCCTGTGTCTCATTACCACATAACAATAACGTAACTTTGACAAAATCAAAAGCAGACATGATGTTCACTGTTCACAGTGATGTTCAGATCTGAGCAAGCACATTTATAATTTCATACTAAAATCAATAGAAACTAAATGATTCTAATCTGGGGAAAAATTACAACAATTCCCTCTCTGCCAGTAGTGTGGGTATCACCAACATATTCATGCCAGCAAAATGTAACACTACAACTGGGTAATGTTTGAATCAAAGTTGTGCTTTCCTGACAAACAAATAAAAAACAAATGTCTGGTGAATTAATGGAAAATCTACACGAAGTGTCTTACAGTAGCTGACAGAACACCTTCAGTATGTCTTGGCCTTGACTGTAAAAGTCTTTGGAACTCCACAGGAGAGATGAACGCAATTCTTCCAACAGATATTCCCTCATTTTGTGTTTTGATGATGATGATGATGTAGAGCAATGTCTAAAGAGCTTGGTTGATATCTGGTTCCATGGCATGTGTTTCAGATCATTTGACCCATCATGCTCTGAATGAAAGCATCTGCATTTGTTATGTCTTTTTTAAAGGTTTTCCTTTGTCACCCGTCTGCATACACATATTGTTGAATTCCAGAACACTTGTCAAGCAAACTGCTTTCTCTATTGTTCCTCTTATTGTTGATATTGTTTTTTTTTCCAGTTTTAACCAGAGCCACCAGCACTGGTTAACCAAACCGGCTAGTCATCAACGCCAACATTACTGGTACTACTACAAGTAATGGGAGCAGCAGTGCCAGTAGTATTGACCTATATTAAAACATGTTTACATAAACACAATTGTAAGTGAAAAATAAGTTGTTTTTTTTCCTCTGACACTATTTGGTGTACAGATGATTTTCTGTACAAACAGCTAATATTCAAGATTGGAAAAATTCCACAATAAACGCAGTGTAGTATTTTGTAAAACACAAAATAAAGTTTGATTTTACACAATAAAAGGCTCCAGGATGGGATACTGAAAATGACATGGGATTGAATGAAAAGTGAATGATGACACACACTGTACATACATTTGACAAACATTTTCAACTTCTCTTCCTCTTCATCCCCTCCGCTCTTTCCTTCCTCTCTTTTTCATCAAAAACTCTTCTCTACATTATTTATCTATTTTCCAGCTTTCTCCTCTCCCTTCCTTTCAACTCTCTTTCCGTCTCTTCACCAGGCTTGCACTATAACTAGAGTGACTCAAGAGGATTGCTTTGTCACACATATTTTACAACCAGATGCTGAAAGCCATGAATCAAACCACGTGTGTGTCCGTCTGTGTTAAGGTATTTTATTCAAAAGCATAAAAACACATGTGTGTGCAAACACAGACACGCTCTGTGGGTGTTGGTCAAATGTATTTATTCGTACAACATTTCCCAGGTGTGTGTCTGCGTGTGTGTGCATCGTGGGCTTAAAATGGAATTTATGGGAACACCCAGCATGTGACATCACCGTTTGGCACCTGCAGGTGGGCAGGAGAGAGAGAGAGCGAGAGAGCGAGCGAGAGAGAGCGAGAGAGAGAGAGAGCGAGAGAGCGAGCGAGAGAGAGCGAGAGAGAGAGAGAGCAAGAGTAGGAACAGGTGCCCTTAAAAGTCTAGGGTAGTATGGTGAAGAACAGGTATGAGGGATGTGCAGGACTTCAGGCTTTACTTTACTGTTTTACAGTAGAGTGAGGTCTTGCAATCAAGTGTTATTTTGCCCACTACACCCAGTCCGACCACAGCCACTGATGATATAAATCCAGGTGGTCAATACGATCTTTAAACGGACTTCAGCTGGGTGCAGACTCTGTCGGGTAACAACATGTGTCCAACTGGTGATTATCAAACTAACTCTTCTTTTTTTTTTTTTTTTTCCACACATCAGCACCTGATTGTGACTGACTGGGGTGTTTGTCTCTATTTTTCCCAACACAAATATTCAGCAGGTTTTCATTTTCCCGACATTGCAACATGCTGCTCTGATTAATTACTGGTAAGCGAAAGTACAACGTGATCAAGCAATCAAAACTAGATGACAGTTTAAACAGTCGCCTCACCCTTTAAATATGTGGCCTTTTCTGTGTGATGTAGCACTACTACTCACGTTCCAAGAAGCTTAATAAGCCCAATATTACATTTCGTACAATTGTATTAATTTATTCTGACGTTAGCAGAGGCACTCTTTACTTCAGGTGAGAACTGTGCATTAGCAACTGCAACTATTACTGCAAGTTTTTGCAGAAAAGAAAAAAAATGCAAACGAATAGCAAAAATAGTTTGATGTGACACTATGTCACAGCCAGTTTTTATGATGTCAAAGGACCAGTGAATATTGCTGGGTCACATGCTTCAGGTTCAGGCTCCTTTATTTGTACCCATAGGTAGATTTGTTTTGCAGTTCAGAAAAATCAAGACAGGCATCCATCTAAAAACAATTAGACACATTTTTACAGACAGCACAAACAGTAGACCAGGACAAGACATGAAAAAGTGCTCAAGGATAGCATCAATGTTCAAAGTGCAATGTTGCTACATTTTGTTAACCTGGTTGATGGCTGCTGGAACAAAGCTATTTTTTGTAACTCTTTGACCTGCACCATGAGACCATAAACCTGCTTTGCTTGAGGACAAAGGGGGAGTATAAAAGTGGGGGAGTTCAAATTTTTCTCCAAAATACTATGACCTCCACATCGAAGCTGTGTGTTAGATGCAGTGCATGAAAACACACAATTCAAGGTCAGGAAAATGCAGACACTGGCCCTACTTGCACCAGTCCTTGCACTGACACAATATTAGAGCCCAAAAGGTTTATTATCTAATCTTTATATAATCTACAACCTTTTCTTTCTCTGAAATATTACTTTAGCACTACTGAGTCTTCAACAGTGAAACCAAAGACAAAACAGTACACAAACCACATTTCATTTTTAGGCTAAACCAATAGAAATGGAACAACTTAAATGCAATGTGTCACTTTTTCTAATATATTTCTATTCAAGGATGGTATAACCCAGGTTATACACTAACATTTTGTTTTTCTTTAAACCCCAAAATACAGACCCTCATAACCTTAAATCCTGAACTAAATCTGAACCAAATCACAACATCTGATCAAATGGGATTTTTTAAACCAGCAAAGATATTCACACTGACTATTTGGAAGGTAAAACATTTTTTTTCCATTTTTTTAAGGGTTGCTAGTCCTTCTGATTCAAAACACTGCACATTGGCCACATGTTACTTTATTAGTTTACACTATTTTACAGAATCCATCTACAACATACAACAAACATTTCCCAAAACAACGGTAAACATCTTGCTTTTCCTAACAGCAGCGTCATGTGATTTCTGGTTGCTGTGAGTGCTGTAGAGCTCAGTGTCGAGGGGAGCAGGAATTTAGTGCCTCTGCAGGCAAGGATGACTCAACCCTTGGATTAATGACTGACTGCTAAAGTACCACTAAAGTCCTCAGTGGGAGAGAGGAGTCACATCTCTCTCGCTCTCAAACACACACAAACAGCATAATGTCTTATTTAGTTACAACTAAAACCCCACAGCGGACGATGACTCAGACGCAGCAGATTGACTGTTAATACCCTCATTAGTCAGGTTTCCACTACAGAGCCAACAAGGCTGAAGGGCTTACGACTTATTCAGGGCATTCAACGATTGCCTCCAAAATAAAATGTGTGTGATTCCCTTAATCCCATGCTAGTCTAATAGATGCTTTCTTAATTGAGCTGACTCACATATTTCAACCTGTGTTATAAGTCTGAAGTGCACATGGCCCTACTGGTGTAGTACAGTTACTCTTGACGACTTACAGAACCTGCACATTTGGTATGTGAGCTCATATCCTACCATATATTTATTGCTTAGTCTGTAAAATGTCAGAAAATAGTAAAAAAATAGCCCATCACAGTTTCTCAGAGCCCAAGGACAGGTCTTCAAATTGCATTTTTGCCAGACAAACAGTCCTAAACACAAAGATATTCAATTTACAATGACATAAAACAGAGAAAATATGCAAATCCTCACATTTGAGAAGCTGTAACCAGCATGTTTTCCATTTCTTGTTTGATAAATGACGATTCATTGATCATCAAAATAGTTACATTCATTTTCTGCCAACCAACTAATTGATTAAGTGACTAAATCCGCCTAATGTTTGTGTTTTGAAGAATCACAAATGTCTGAAGAAAAAGAGAAATGAAAACCAGACTGACATGTATGCCAGCACTTAGATTTTAGCTTTCAAACCTGCCAAATGATTCAGAGGTTCTGACATTTTCAAAAAACTGGAAAGAGCCAGCATGTAAACGGATATCCATAAAACAAATAAAGTGGACGCACAAAAGAACTGATACATGAGCGTATAAATAAAAGATAATAATTACTACTTATCCATTAGTTCACATTATAGACATTAGTTCCTTATACTGATGGTGCCTGCTATATTTAGTACAAGGTACAGTACATAGAGGACTGAATAATCATAAGTTATGCAGTAAACTTAATTAATAGACGTACTTTATTTCTTAAATGTGTTATTGCATTAACGTAATCCTGCCTTTTTGTTGCACTGCAATGGAAGTTGTTGAATTTTTTGGAAGGTACAGCATGTGGTATTTGTGTTGACTGGGTTTTAGCATCTCTGTCTTGTGCCATCATTGCTAACAGATGCAAACAGACTCCTGATCCAATATCTTAAAGGTCACTGCAGTTAAGATATGCTTGGCTGTTTATATAATGATTTGAACAAAACAAAAAAATATCCCAAGCACCCACGCTTACCATGTAATTAAAGGCACATGATGCAGTATTGGTAAGTAAGTACTGGTTAAGTATGGATGTAAATTTGGGATTTTATACTGACTAACTAATGACACTATCCAAATGAACCTCAATGGTTTTGCTTGAATCTTTCTCATGATCTGAAGAATTTTGAATCGGCCACAGTCAACCACTCCTCCAGGCCAGCATCCAAGAGACTCTGACAGGTGGAGCTGTAATGTACGAGGGGAAGCTCTGCTGGAGTCCTTTCACACCGTTTAAGTGATTTCCAGGTCAAACAATCTCACATGTGCAGAATGTATTGAGCTAACACACCTCAATCGTGTGGAAACCGTAGAGAAGGAAGAATTGCACAGGACGGAGGTTGAACAAGGATGGAAGGATGAAAGAATGGATGAATGGTCATAAGGAAGGATGCACAGAATGAAGTAAAGAGTGAAGAATAACTCTCCAGAGACAACGGAAAGACTTTTAACTGAGACAACATAAAAATAAAATTTTATATTTTCATGTTTGAACAGTGGATTGATGGGCCCTGTGAAGGGTCAGGTGCTGTGAATGCTATGTCAGCACAAAATCAAAAAGAAATGAGGTAAAAAAACAAACAAAAAAAACAAGCAGTTTTATTTAAAACTTGAGGAAAAAAATGTCTTTGGAAATTTCATTTATTGTGCAAACGACCGAGTTAGGATCAAACTGGCAATTACAATTAATTAATACAATTAATGTTTCATGAATGAGGCAGTGTGCAGGTGTAAAACACAAATTACAAAGGAATGCACCTGTAGTGTGTGTATGATGTGCCATGGCAAAGTGGCCTTTGACTGGATGGTACTAGTGCGCAAAACAGATCTTGTATAACTACCTAGTGGTGGGTTCTAAAAATCCAGAACTCTGGAATTTATTCTGTTATTACTTTAGGCGATCTGTATGTTGAGAGTTTTTTAAAATCCGTTTCGTGTGGTTGTGTGACGTGTGTGTATAAATGATCAGAGGTGATTTAAACACAAGTCTTTCAGTGTAAGCCATAAATGTTTGTGCTGTGGGCTTGTGTTTCCATAACACTGTGACAACGTGTGAGTGTTTTCTGTCCACCTTGAGGTCGTATTACGTGTTTCTGTGTGTTTTCATATAAGCATTTCTGTGTGTGTGAAAAATGAGAGAATGTGTGTACATATACTGTATATCTGCGTGTGTGTGGCTGAAGATTTCTCTGTGCAGGCAAGCATGCAAGCAGCTGCTCTGCCCCCCCCACACACACACACACTCTTATTGGCCAGAATTTACAGTGGCTTTGGCTCCATGAAATATTTACGAGCTCCCAAAACACCCGCTCTCACACATACGTGCATTTTAGGACTCAGAAACGAAAACCTACCTAGAGTACTCTTCCTGTAACAAAAATCCCACACACCGGCCACAGAACATTCAGCCTAAAAACACCAACTCTGATTAGAAACCAAAACATCTGCTCTCCTATGTCTAACTAGAAACTACAGATGTACAGAACATATTTACCATCAGTCAAAGCCCAAACACTGATCTCCACTGACCTTGGGATGAGAATCTTCTACTGACAATGTACTGCAGAGGTTTACCAATTTATGGAATTCATTTTTATTAGATATTAGTTATAAAATTTGAGATGATATAATTTCAGCTGGGAACATTGCCAGCTCTGGCTGGTAAAAAATGATGGATTAGATCAATGTTGAACTGAACATTAAACAGCTATCATAAAAAGTGTCACAGAATGCTGTTCACTCACTTTGAACAATATATAAAAACAGAATCACATTCACATATTACCAATACACTATAATAATAAAGTTCCAAATAAACTTAAAAATCAGTCAACATGCAGTAGAATAGAAACATTGTTAAAGGGTCAGTTCACTTAATTACAAAAATATTTTCTTTAGCCATGAGTACACTATTAAGTTGCACTAGAGGTATCCAAAGACCTCGCTGTGAACAGTTTTCACTGAAATTACTTTATACTGAAGAAAGAAGAAAGTCCCTATGAAAACTGTTCCCAACCAGGTCTGTTGATTATCCAGAGTAACAGAGACATTCTGAAAAGAGATGCTCTTGTTTGTATCTTTTTAAATGTGATTTTTCAAAGCTGTGAGCACCACAAACAAAATTCCTTTCACCTTGAATGCATTGGGGAGGAGGGAGATAAGTTAAATCAAACCTGCATGGATATATATCACTAGAGGTAAGAGAAAATATGTTTTTGTAATTTGGATGAACCCACCCTTCAGGCTTTTTGAATGACTTACTTCCTCATGATAGATTTCCTAATTGACAGTCCGTCCTCCAGATCTGCCTCATTGGCCATGAACAGCAGCCTCTTCCCTGAGTGATCCACTCCCACAAAGTCTCTCTGCTCAGCTGGGAAAAAATACACAATATTTAACATAACAGTAAGTGACACATTTAGCAATTTTTAACACTTTTGCTTTGCATAAATTCATGAGGAAGCCTGTTTCCTTTCTTTAATATTTGGGGAGAAGGACATTGCATAACACAATAACAAGCATTAACAGCTTCACTGAAATTAATTAATAAAAGAATGAATATACATAATATCTACGCAAACAGTCTCATCTCCTGTGTTGAATTTTTCCCGTTACCTGTCTTTTTCTTGCCCTTCTGGCCAGGGACTGTCTCTGTGAATTCATGGGCTTTGCTCATTAGCATGGCCAGTGTTGCATTGTGGGCTCTGAACAGATCAACCACCTCGTGAAGCGCCACGTCTGTTATCAGGTCACAACTCACCACCAGGACATCAGCCTGAAGAGGGAGATTGGAAAGAGAAAAGAGAGAGTAGAGTAAGACTGATATCCACACCAGCCTATTTATTTCAATGTAACATACTGGATCTGCTGTGTTGGACTATGATTGCTTCATCAAGTAAAGAGATTTCAGTCTTTCAGAAAGAGGTTTCTGCCTTGTGCTCTATTTTGGAACAAAATCTTCCAACCTGTTGTGATTATATAGACATTTCCAATGTCACCCCTGCATACGCACGCACACAAAAACACAGAAATGTATGAAATATAGCTTGAAGGGCGAGTTATGTTTATAAAATGAGGTTTGCTCACTCATGACAGTCATCCCGGCATGCATGTAGACTATACATAAATATATGTGGCGACAATGCTCCACATAAACATCTCAGGACATGAGAGTTTGGACTGTGTTATTTTCAATATTCACAACTGAAACTGGCTCACTGCGCAGGATTCTGAGACAGACATATGGACACAGAGAGAGAGAGAGAGAGAGAGAGAGAGAGAGAGAGAGAGAGAGAGAGANCACACACACACACACACTTGTAGGGCCTGTGTTAAAGTGACTTAAACTCTGATGACAGTAAGTAATAAATCCTGTTTTGTTTCAGTGTTTTTGTTTAAGAATGTGTCTGTTTCTCCTCAGCTGATCCAATATTGTTGTTTGAAAGTGTGCTTTATTATAAAAGGTTTGAATATCAGATGCCTTATCATCCTTTAGCTGCATAAATATCGCGTTATATACAATAACATCACAGCAATATATTGGAACTGTCTGTCTGCTGTGATTATACTTATTAAAGTACATTTGTGGTAGAACTGGGCAGTATGACCTAAAATTAATTCTTTGCACTTGTGCATTCTTTAATATTGCATGGTAACAACATATAGTGTATCATTTTTTACCCTATAATTTCAATAAAATGTGGTGCAATGAATCCATATCATAGCCCATAGCTAATCTGGTGAGCCCTTTGTACCAGTTAAACTGCCCAGTGCCCACTATGATTGACGCAGAGGTGTAATCTTACATTAACAGATACAGCTGTTATTGTATTAAAGTTTTGTATTCATGTCAAGAGAGCAATTTGTTATGAGGGTCTGTAAACGTTACAACGTGTGGGATGAAACAGCAAACCTGCGTATACTAAATGTATCTGAAAACGTCTTTCTTTCTACCCTTTTGCATTAGTTTAAGTGCTTGACAGATGACATATCTGATTTGTTTACTTTTCAGCCTGTGTGAGCGATCATATCTCTGAAAAATTAAGTGGGTAAAATAAATCAAGGCCACTTCTAACCTTGCAAATATCCTGATATGTTTGTATCCAGGCCAGGTTCATTTTTCTATCATTCTCCTGTCAGAAACTGACAGACACAATATCACATAAATAACTTCCTACCATCCTCTTTTACCCAGAACAACGAGCTAGGCTGGCTGGCTTTGAGTGCCTTCCTATGAACTGATCCAAAAAGAGCACTGATCTAACATTACAATGACACAAAGATTTCCAAACTCAAATGGCAAAACACCCTTTTGTTTAAAAGAAGCCCTTCATCATTTTTAAAGAAGGACAGAGAAGCAATATTCTTTTGGCATTTCACGGTCCAGATTATTCCCATCATAAATTAAAACTCAAAGTGTTTTCAGCATTCCAGCTATGGAATAATATGTAAACCAATGTAGGTTTTAAACTGTATATCAATACACAGCTTGTGAATTCCATAGACATTTCACTTACTCTACTACCAACGACTGGATGCACCAAACCTACATGAGTCATTTTAACTGGCCTCACTGATGTTACATGTGTGTATGTGTGTTTACATGTGGGTGCGCCCACATTTGTGTGTCTGTGTGCGGTATCCATCTGTCTGTCCAGTGATGAAGGCTGTCAGCATGAGAACTAATCCCACCATTAGCACCAGCCGCCTTAATGACAGAGACATCTTTACTCTGTCTGTGACGGAGGGAAGAGCGAAAAGAAAGAGTGAGAAAGGAGAAACACAGGAGCAAAGAATCAACAGCCACTGTCAAAAACAAAGAAAGAAGAAAAATGGCACATTAAAGTATAAAAAAGCAAAGACAGATAGAGGCATGCAGGACAGAATGAAGAGTTAATGGATGATGGGAGGCAATACCAGAGTCAAATTCTACCTCTCATCAACAAAATACTGGGAAAACTTCACCAAAAAAATAATTCAATAAATTCAATAAAACACATGAATTTATTGGCGTAGTATATAGTGTATGTAAAAGGATGCATCTTAAGATATTTTAGAAAACACAACTATCACCTTAACTGTTTAGCCTGATGAACAATAAATGAAGGAATCGAAGAAATCCAGCCACTGCAGCACTACATATCTTTTTTTTTCTGTCTTTTACATTTTTAATTGCTGACAGTTCAACCTGCTTTCACAATACTCAGCAAACTATAATATCGCATGTTTGATTTGTGTAAATTACCAGTTGATTTGAAACACTTAAAACTGAGGATTAAAGTTTGTGGAAACTACAAAGGATTAAAGAATTCACTTGTATTTGTAAGTAATGAGCACTGTGGTTGAATGTTGAATGAAGAGCTGAGTGGAGCTCTGTGTGTGTGAAGAGGGCTGGTATCAGTGGGGTCAAGGGTTGTGTAGTTGACCTAAAGGTGACTCCCAGCATAACCTGGTCTGGAGCTGGCGACAGGAAGCTGCCGCGGCAAAGCTGGAGGTGTCTGCAGGAGATCTACTGACACTGCGACTTGGAAGACCTTTCAACTCTCTTCTCCCTCTATCACACACACAGGCAAGCTCACATGTTCAGAAACAGAGCATACAAGTATGCATGCACACACACACACACACACACACACACACACACACACAAATGGGCAAAAACATGCGCCTGCACAATTCCCACACACAGACACACACTCAGGCGACAGCAGAGGGGAGTCAGCTGGAGAGACAGAGACACTTTGGCCTTTCAACAGCCAGGATCTCTGGACAGGTCAGGACCACACACACTGAGGCACACAAACACACACACACACTCACTTGTCCCTGTGGTAGCTGACATCAATCCAAAACTACTGCTTACACAATCTCAATTCACTTTAACAATACTTGGAAACTTTGTGTGTATGGTGATTGTGGCCTTTTTGTTTTTGAGCTTATCTGATGCCTTTTAATCAAATTCAAATAACATCTACATGGTCTCCCATTTGTCGCTGAGGACTGAGTGTGCAAGAACTGTCTGTCACCTAAATACTTTTCATCTCTTATACTAAATCAAAAGTATTTTTTGTGTTTAAAAGAAATAAAATGACTGGTACTAGTACTGTTAATCCCACTGTGAATCAACATCCAAGTCTAAAGTCTATGCAGCTTTTATTTGCTTTCTTCTTTTTTGGTTGGCTGGTTTATATAGATGAGTAACGTCGACTCGAACCTATCCCATTACATTATACTGTGGCAAACTGCTCCCTATTTATAAGCTTACTTATAAAATGCCTGAACAGTGCGAAACTGTAAAGAACAGGAATAAACAAACAAACTGGCCAAATATTTTAAGAGAGTCTGAACATTTTAGAAAACTCAAAATTCTCTGTTGGTTTTGCATATGAGAGTGAATGTGTCTTTCCAGGGTGTACTCATGGTTGTATCAAGAGAACTAACTACCATGTTCGAAGATGGCGCCCATTCATTCAAACTAGCCCATTCAATCTTCTCATGTTTCTTTATTTTTCATGTCCTTAGCAAATACCAAACAACTGCATTTCCACCACCATCTGATCCTTTAATTATCCTTTAATTATGATTACCTCCTTTTAATATTCCTTTCCCTCCATATGTAGGATAGCTTTTAGCCCCACCTTCAAATTTATCTAGTTCAGAATGTATAAATGACTTGGCTGACTTCGACGTATTTGTTCACCAGACAGAAAAAGATTACCGTCAAACATTTGACCTAAAACACATTGCGGGCCACTTTTAACATGAACCGTGCCCAAACCTTGGCTTAACATAACGAAGTCTTTAGAATATGAAATTCAAACCATTGTGTGTCACAGAAAGGAAAAAAAAAGGAGGACAGGGTTGGAGGTGGAGCAAGAGACTTAAAGGGCAGAAGAGAAATAAAAAGAAACCAAGTCTCATCTAAGTGTGTTTTCTGTGTCCCTCTTGAATGAAAAGCCTCAGCTCCATCTCTCACTCTTCTCTCTCTCTTCACCTTTTGTCTTGAGTCTTACAAGCTGACTAACGTGTGTAGACCAAAGGTGAACATTTGAATCAGACACTCCAATGTATATGTAGTTCTTTTAGCCTGCATACACTCATTCTGCCAGGCGATTAAGCCTGAATGATAATAAAAATGTCAAAGAGGCTTTAAGCATACAAAGCAAAAAGTGCATGTAAAGTACTCCTTTCACTAGTTTGGCTTATTGTGAAAGACCTAAGTAATAATCAGGCATATCCCTCCACTTTTGTGTAACTTCACTGTTTGAAGAGCAAACAATATAAAATATGCTGCTAGTAATCTCTCTTTTCAATAATCAAGAGGAATGACCTATTCTGCTTACCCGGAGTGTACTCTGATTCCTGTAAGTATTTTGTTTGATAGGTTACACCAAATCCCCTCATGGGAGGGTGTTTGTGTAAAGAGATGAGTGAGTGTGTGTGTCTATACTGTACTCATGCATCAGTTTGACAGTTTGAGTGATTTCTGTGTTGGGATTTGGCAGGCCATGGTTACAGTTCTTCACTCGTCACCCTCCAGTGTGTGAGTGTGTGTAACTCAATGCCTCTAATCTAGCTGGCTGCTCAAAGGATTAGGGACTCAGCTATTCTCAATGGCAGCATGCTGGAGCTAGCCCTGTTTAAGAGTGTGTGTGTGTGTGTGTGTGGTTATACTATGCATCTATTAAAAAGCTCTTGAGCAAAGAGAATAATAAGAATCTGTAAAGGCCGATTCAAAAGTCAGAGGAAAAAACATTAAACTCACTTGTCACAACAAATTTGGCATTATAAGTCTCTGATAAATCAAAGCAAAGCTGACTGATTTTGCTGTGAAGAATGTAATAAGCTGCAGTGGCAGGACACTTATGTCTTCAAATGTACGTTTGATGTGGTACGCTCTCAAATAGACGGTATCTGGAAGCACATGTCAGAGATTGAACTCTGAACAGAACTGAGACTGTTGTGAGTGGGAATCCTTGGGAATTTTAGGATACATTTCTTTATTCTTGGGATCACGATATAATTCAAAATCGATCTTTGAGCCAAAATTGATTATTGAGTCAATGCAGTTGCAACTCATTTTAGCTGCGTAAGTTAGTTTTATATGACAAAATGTTCATCGAATGGTAATATCACTGCAGAAAACTGCCAGTAAAATGTTTCAAATGACTGCAGTTACCCTTTTCAAGTTTTAAAAAAAAACACATTCTCACACACGGTATTTTCTGCTTTCTTTGTCAATGTTTCAGTCAGATTTGATGATCTTGACCTTGATCAACATTACCTGCCAGTTATGTTTCGTATTGCAGTATAGTAAATCCTTGCTGTTTTAGCGCACATTGCACTGCACGGCACTAAGTAAGAGTCTGAAAGCTTGCATATTGTATTATTAAATAGAAAAAGCATCCAAAAGCTTGACTTCATTGGCAGGTTGAATTCATTTTTCCTTCTCCACAGCATCACAGTTGTGTGTATTTGTGATTTCTGTCTTTTTCGTTTCCTCGACATGGTGTATTTCACGAACACTATTTTCTGGTATTAGTAAATTAATTCAGAATCATAGAAGATAATTGTGATTCTTAAGTAAATAAATATTTCCCCCAAATCCTAGAAATTGCAGAGAAACCAAACAGGAAGCATTAATTATACTATAAAGTACAGATCTCTGTAAACTACTAAGCCAACCCTATGCAATCACTGAACAATAACCAAGAGCAATTGCCTCACACACAAAACCTCACACAAACATGTCTTCATGGTCACGGGAGGTCAGTCAGGCCATGGCGTATACAGAGGGACGACATGTACCCCAACATACCCAAACACAAATGTTGCACAGATGTGCATGACTACGGGATGAGAATAAATGGTGCAGCGGGTAAACTGGCAGCACAGGGAGTTTGAGTCTTTACCATGACCTCATCTGTTTAGAGAGAGAATCGGATGAAGAGAGGGATGGAGGGATCAGCAGGCAGGATACAGTGGGGGTCTGGAAATTGGGGTTGGGGGTCATGGATACCATGTCAGCGTGTGTAAATGTGTGTGCCTGTGCATGTTTGTGTGTATTTTAAAAAGGTGAAATGAGGCACTTCAGCAGGCTTGACCATTCGGGGGAGGGAAAGGCACGGATCAGTGGTCACCCAGCAGTACACACAACGCCCACCTAAACCTCCCCCTCAATCATTTTTCTACCTCCAACCTCTCCATAATTTTTTATTTCTAGGGGTTTGACATTACACAAGAAAACAGTCCCTCTCATTGTGAAACTCTGGCTTACAGAACACTGGCTTTTGGTATTGGTGAGTGTATAATGTATTGTTGGGCTCTCTCATTTCAACACATAATAAAGCAGTACTCAGTTGTTGCAGCTTTCATTATAAACAACTTGCTCACATTAAGGCCGTAACAGGTCACATTGGAACACTTTTGAAGAACCAGCACTATTTTCATTAATTCACTGCAGTTCGTCTGTTCGTGCTTTGATTCAACACACACACACACACACACACACACACACACACACACACACACACACAACATAAAGGTCAGAGTGAACCGGATGATGAAAATGGGTGTTGAAAGTACCATTACAAGTAACAAAGCTTGCATTAAGGTGAAAAGTAAATTAATCAATATGAAACACAACCTACAAACACAAATGCAGTTAGTCCATTTTCCCTTTCCATATATTCTTATATCATTTAGCTTGTGGCCTACAACACATTATTCTGGACATCAAGCTAAACAGTATGGTTACAGCAAACCATTCAAAGTAATCAAGCTGTGTGCATGTAAATGTACTGAATTTGAATGTAAGTCTTCTGCTTTTGTGTTGGTTATTTATTACTTAATTATCTGACTAATAAATAAAAAAAGCCTGAGAACATTTTGGTGGATGTACTTGCATATCTACTATAATTTATCCCTGTCCAATTTGGTTTATCAATTAATACAGATTATTTGATATATAATTCTAACATTTTATGACAATGAAACCTGTCTGTATTTAAAAGGAAGCAATATAGGGAGAGAGCTGCCGTTTTCTCCTTTTTGAATAAATATAAATATTTTTCTCCATTTGCTATTCAAATACAAAACCTAAACTCCAAACCACATGCCGTATTTATTATATTTGTGTAAGGGGTTACACTCCTGGTTTGGTCACTTTCTTGCCTTTTTTAATTTGCTCAAATTATTTCTGTAGGTACAATATACAAGTACAATGTAGCATCAACATTTCCACTGAAAATGTGGAAGGGGAAATAAACCTTGTTCTGTTGGAGAGAATTTAATTTGACTGACATGACCTTGGCTACACCCCAAAGCAGTTAATGATCAATCCTCCCCCGAGCCTACATACACAAAACTACACACACCTTGATCTTCTGCTGGATGTGTCGGAGAGCGTCTGCGGTGCCCATGTCTCCATCTTCCTGGATACAAACCACATCCAGTTTCATCTTCACATCCAACTTCATTTTAGGGTCAGTGCTCATCATCATCTTCTGGACCTCTTTGGTGGTGATCACTATCACCTCTGAAAACACAGTTCACAGAAAATAAGTATTAGACATCATATACAGCAGCTAGCTGCAAAAATGTCAACATAACTCATAGGTGCAGTGATCCATGATGTTTTTGTCTTTGTAGTTTCTTTTAAGTTAACATGAACCCTTTCTTGCTAATAAGCAAATGATAATTTTCCCACTTAAATACATAAAAAAATGTCATCTTCAGAAAGCAATCAAACACAAAATGTAACCCCGTAAAGCTTTATGCACACTATATTTTGTTCCTAATACAAACAGAGTTCGTACAGTTTTTAAAGAGTAAAAGTCAAGCACTTTTCAAGCACTTTCAAGGTACCTAAACCAAAAATTTCCAGACTCTCGAAGCCTTTATGATCACATCTAAATTGTTACTATAGCGCAATTGTGAAAAATAAAGTTTACAGAATTCCTTATACCCACGGCAATCAATGTATACTGTCACTTTGTTTATTTTACCAGCTGTTCATATTAAGTTTAATAATATGCAAGGGATCAACAGAGGACTTATCTAGCTATGAATGACGAGTGAAAGAACTTTCCTTTATTATGTGGAAAATCAAGCATTTTTCAAGGAGTATATTCAAATTCAAGCATATTCCTAACCTTGAAAACATAACGGTTAAAACTAAGCATTTTCCAAACTTGGTACGAACCCTGTACTCTAAAGAAAAGGTCCACATAAGATGTATGATACATCCTACACCTTAAATTAGGTTAAGACCACTGCTCTGCTTTATGTAAGGTTGGTAATTAACATTATTAGACCACTTTATGGATCTAGAACATTGCAGAGTCCGTCTGCTTTAATTAGCCCTGTCTGCATAAAATGTTTTCTACTGGGCATTTGTTCACTCTAGCTGTGTCAGCCTAGTAAAACCAAATTGCAGGGCTTTGGCTAGCTGGCTGCACACAATAAACTGCTGGCCACACAGGATGATTATGTATAGAAAGCTAGTTTTATTTAGGCTAGTGAGGACCTACAGGCTTTTATAACAAACAGCCCTGTTTACTGGCAAGAACAGCATACTGCAAGAAATCCCTTTATAAGCCCCGAGTTTCTGGATCTACTGCATGCTGCAGCACAAGAGGCCAAAATCTGGACTGTAAATCTAGACAGGAAATGCACACCTGACAATGGTTGATGATGTGATGACAAGCTGGTGAAAAAGCAGCACAGTTGTAAACTCAGTACGTTCTATGCAGTGAAAGGAGCAGCCCCATGTTGTGCTGAGGGGAATCTGCAAGTGTTCTCGCCTGTTTACTGGGTACCAAACAGCACACTGACCATGGACAGAAAAAAGAAATACAATGTTGTCTTGTTATTAAAATGTAACAGCTTCAAAGAAGGTGTACCACATTTTTTAACTAACTGTTCATCAGTTACAGTCCATATTTCTAGTAGAACATGGAGCTGGTCAACAACTGCTTGTATTTCACTTGCACAGTCAAGTAGAGGAAATGGGACCGACCTGCACCATTAAATTCTGCAATTCATCCATCACAATAGATTAGTTATTGTCTGTAGAACTACAGTTTGTAGTTTCTTGGTTGCTGTCTGCTTAAATAGCCACAATGAATGTCAACTGCTATTTTGATTTCTTTTTTTAAATCACAGTTGATATGAATTTCATGGGTGTATTTTTACACCATTCAAAATCCTGTCCTTGTTATATCATAAGGAAATGATAACATGCAACAAAATCTGTTTTTCTCTAAACTAAGTAGTAAGTAAGTATCACAGTAACATTTGCTCTCCAAAAAGTGTATAAAAATTTAAGGGACATCAATTTTTTATTTGGTTTTTAAACCAGTCATTTTACCTATACAGTATTTATACTTATTGTCCTCATGTTTCTTTTCTCTTAAAGGTCCTCTTTCCAAATTAATGCTAAAATGAAGTCTGCACACTTTTTGTTCCAGGTTTTCTAAGTGGGTCACATAAACTTAGACTAGACTCTCTGGCCGTATTTTTGCTTCTTTACATTTTATGTGGAAACCAACCAAGAAATGCCAGTGTACTCCTGTAACACTTTCCACCCCTGCCACTGACACACAGTACAGCAGCTCACATGCAGCCACTACCCAACAGATTGATGTGAAGCTCCAACGAGGAAACGTCACAGTTTCAAACCTGACTGACAGACCACTGCATTTCTAAAATTAATCTTTCAGCTATCTTTTATCTTGTTAATCATGTGTAGAATGAAATAACAATCCTACTATAATGATGGTAAATAATAAGACTGAGAGAGAAAGAACTTTTTTTTTCTTTCATGGTTTATCTTTTGCTTTAAAGGATTTAAAGGCCTTGCACACTCACACAGGTGTTTTAAATTACTCTGGCTGATTAGACCTGTGCTGAGGTTGAAGGTGGGTGCAACAAAACGAAAAGGAGAGTGAGGGAGATGTCAATCAAGCACATGCCCACACAGTCCTGAGGAGAGGTCTAATTAGGCAACATAATGTAGAGTATTTTTTTTAGTGTAGTGAAATTTTTAAGACATCATCCTTAGATATGCTGAAAACATAAATAATACTTCTCATAATATTTAGTAGTAGTGGTAGCAGTAATTGAGACAGGTGTAGCAGCAATAGGGGTATTAGATGTAGTCGTTGTAGTAGTAGAAGTACTTCAATGACTAATCGAGCTCTCACCTTCAAAGCCCACCCTCTCCAGCAGGTTCAGAGGGTACCACATGAGGGGCTTGTTGCCGACAGGCAGCATGGGTTTTGGGGTGTTGTATGTCAGATCAGTCATACGAGAACCCCCACCAGCTGCCATCAACACCGCCTGGAGCTCCATGATGTCTGCTGGGGATGGCTAAGAGAGAGGGACAAACAGATTAACAGTGTTATATTCATATATCTAAAAACAGATCACTATGTGTTTAAGTGTATAAATATAGATGCTTGTGTGTGGATAGGTATTGTATGAAGTTGATGCTACTGATGCTCTAAGGGACCCTGTGAGACTTTCAGTGAGGCAGCTCTGAGGTTAACTATTTTACCAAAGGTATCCACTTGATACACCTGTTGGTAATGAACTGAATAACCCATTGCTGGTGACTGAACATTAAAGCTAAATGACTATTGCACACCGAATAAGGTATAGCCGAAACATCTGAAACATTTTACTCCCCTGTGCTGAACATAGAAACTGGAAACCATTAGACAATCAGCATTTCTTTCTACATTATGTCAAAATTAGACAGGTCATTACACAGCAACTACGGCTGACACTTATCTGATACAACTTACGGTACGTTGGCATATGGTCAAGGCACACTGCCAACTGAATCCACAACATGGCATTAACAAGAAGATAAAATGGTCATGTTGACTCGCACAGTGGTTGAACAATGAGTCTAAATGTACCTGTCAGTGATCCCCGTTGATCCGCTGTCACTTGAAATGACAGCAACGGCAGACGCATGTAGTGAAGTTGGTTGCTGTCACTGTTGTTAGCACTTGGCTAACGATTAGCACAGAGCAGTAAACGATACTGCTGCTTCAAAGACAGCTCACAAGCAGCTGGACACGTCCTTTGAAAAGCAAACACCCACTCGGATGAGCGGCGATGGCAGAAGTTAAATTACTCGTTAAATTCTTTGACAGAGCTTACGTGAAAGAAGCTAACAGCTAGCATCGTATGATGACACCTGGGTGCTTTCAGTGAAATACGTCCGTGTAGGAAACAACTTCCTCCGTGAAGTTGTTCCGACAGAGATGAGAACTGAAGAGAAGAGAAGAGAAGGTTTGTGTTTACGTTCATTATTTGCATTTTACAATACAATAGGCTACAAATGTATTGTCCGCAGTAGTGACAATTTGTCTTTCACTTTGCGTAGCTACAACACACACAGAACAAAGAAACAGACAAATTAGAAACACTACAACAAATTACAAGTGTTATTGATATGTAGATCATGGGGTGCTCTATAGTATCAGTTCATTATATCAGAGCAAGAAAAACAATCCATAATTAAAAGACAAATGAAAATAAAATATCAACTATCACAGTCATGTTTAAATTATCAAATGCATTGGGAATAAAAGTCTTTTTGTAAATATTCTTTTCTATTCTAAGCCAGAGGCATCTTAAAACATCTCCCAGAGTTTTAATAGTCACTGACATGAGGTTATAGTTTACCATGATAAAAATAAAATAAGCACATTAATGCCAAAAATGCTAAAAACCTTCCACATAGGCATCACATAAAATCTGGAGTGCCTCCACAACCAGCCATCACCATCCAACCAATCATTAATGGTTAAAAACATCATCACCATTACCATAAACCAGTTGTTATATGGAAGACTTATCATCACTCTCCATGATACAGTTGCACCTTCAGCAGTAGACTGTTACCACCACGATGCACCACAGAACACCACAGGAAGTCCTTTCATCCAGTGGCAATCAAACTTAACAGCTCATCTACCTCATGCCAAGAGATGCACAGCAGAGGCATTGGGGTGCTGAGGTGGCTCCAGCCTCCATTTCAGCTCTGTTCTGCTCTGTTTAGTCTCTCTCTTTCGTTCTGGCTTACTGTCTTTCCATGAATCACAATCATTGCAACTCTCTGACTTACGGGACATAATGTGCAATAATGGGACATTACGTGAAATATCACAACCATTGAACATTTTGAATTAACTTACCTGTACTTAAGATTTGATATTGTACACACATAGCTATATGCCACTTCTCATACATATCTGTGCAGTATGCAACTCACCAAGAAGCATCTTGAGATATGAGCAACGTTTGATCCTTATGGTTAACCTTGTATATATTTCTGGCATTGAGTATAGTTGGGATTTTGTGGATTTTGGATACTGATATTTTTATACTTGCACCTTTTATTGATATTTTAAATTTGTACTCTTTATATTTAACTCTTTCCTACGTTGTATAATGCAACTGCTGCACAACAATTTCCCTCGGGACAAATAAAGTTCTATCCTAACTTATTTTCGGCTTACACATTATGAGCATTTAACAGTTTGATGGCAAGATAAATAAAACAGTTGCTCCCCCAGCCAAGTTACCATAGTAATAATAGAAAAGGTGATGATGGAGTTATGGAAGAGTTTCATAAGCTGCTGTTGTTATTGATGATTTTATCATTTTATCATACATTTTTATATGTCACATTTTTGATACATTTTTGATTTGTTTTTCAGTTGCTATTTTATTTAACATTGCTGTTTTCTACCAGATGAGTACTATGAAACAAATAAAGAGCTTGAAATATTTTTTTCCTTTGACCATAGAAGAAGTAATTCCGAGGGTTCACACAAACACAAAGTGGTGTGAGCCGATTAGCAGCCAGAAGCCCCCTAGCTACTCCTCCAGACTTCAAGCTTGAAAACTCCCTATTCACAGAGCTGAGACGTAACAGCAAATTGAGCTCGGGGAATGTGGCTTTGGTTTTGTTTGTTCTGGCCAGGAGATGAGCTTGGCTGCTCATTGCTGCTTGCTCGAAACCAGAAGAGCGAAAGAGAGAGGAGGGAAGACGGAGAGAGAGAAAAGAGAGAAAGAGACAAACAAGCTTGTCTGTCTGTTGTTGCCTGAATGCCAGAATAATGAAATAAAATAATAATGGAAGGAGCAAGCCTGGCGGGCTGAAATGTTGGAGGAGGAAGAGCGAGGAAGTGAGAGTAGGTTAGAGAGACAGGTTCCTGGAAAAGGGGGTCCTTAAGTAATGAGGAGAAAAGAGCAGAGATGAGAACGAGGAGCTGAGGAGGAGGGAAACAGCTGGGAGAAGAGTGATCGAAGAGTAGAGGAAAAGGAAGAAGGGGGAAAAAACAAAGACAGACAGTGGGGTTTTGTTGTAAGATGTCACAAACAGTGGAAAGGCTTCATGCTGACATTTCCTTCACATTTTGTTAATTGTTGTGTGAACAGCTGATGCTGTAACCCTGTAAGCCATACATTAAATAGACACATGCTAAGCTCTTTTAGGTTCTTTTAGGAGTGAAACATTCAGGCATCTTATAGCTCAATATGTGTGAATGGAGGTGTAGTAAAGTAAGCCCCATTAGCATATAGATAGTGATAAATCCACTTTTCTGTTTTCTGTTTCCTTTCTTGATCTGCAGATCATAGACTGCTGTGTATACAACAACATACACTGGAGGAAGAACAAGTGTATTACAACAAAAAATCTACAATGGTTATAGAACCTGCCAAAACAACTTCAATTTCAATTTCTTATAAATGACCATGGGGGAAAAAAACTCATCAGTAATCCTAGCTGACATTTATTTTTACCATGTAATAGCCCTGATAAACAGAGATGCTCTGGATAGTATTATCCAGTTATTTGCTGACAAAACAGAGATGCTGGTTAGACCAGACAGATAGTGGAATCCATTTGAAGATACCACTCCAAGCATTAATGGTTGCATGATTACCCTCTTCTATCATTTTTGATGGTGTTACATTTAAAGATGTACTCCATCAATTTAGAATTGCATTTGGGAGACTTTCAAAAGACATATAAAAAGAACGGTCAAAACCAAAGCAGCAGAGCCCAAGATATCCTGACTTTTATTTCCTTGTATGGGTCAAGCCCATAAAACATTGGATCCTACATTTCATAATGCGACCAATAGCAGTGTTTTGTTAGACCTTCTCTGCCTGGTAAATGCCCCAGTTTGTAATGCAGGCTTTCTGTTAAAAATGTGTAGTCTCCAAGCCCAAGCCGAGATAACCTGTTTGAAACACCGGGGTTTACAAACATCACTAAAATTGTTTGCACTCTGTGGCATATTATCTTATTTATTCATATGTGATTTTTAGCGTTAGGACTGTGAAGTCATTTGTCACAAGCTATAGACGTAAACCTGACTAAGAAAGGATTAAACACACTAACTTACTGCAAAACCTAAATCAAGCCATCTAATGTAAAATTGTGATGCTGTTTACCTGATGAGGAGATACTGGAAAAAAATGTATCTCCCAATGTGAAAAATATAGGCCAGCTGATGGCATTTTAGACAACATTTGTGATAAATGTACACTCATAACCAAGTAAAACAAAAAAACAGATTAAATCAAATCATCTGACAAATATTGATATTCAGGAATGAACTCACAGTAAATTTATAGATTCTTCTTTCCAGTATGCTCAAGCTACAAAGGGTCCTTTATGTCTTTCTGTTTTCCCTCTTTGCCCGCCCAGTTTACAAGGTGTTGTCAGTGTGCAGGTGGCATCCCTCTCTCTTCATAAAAAGGGGGATCTGGCAAAAAAGCGAAGCTGCAATAAAAGTCAACCCAAACCACGGACACTCACAGAGATTACTGCTTGGCTGGTTTACCACAGAGCGCTGATGTGTGCGAGACATTCCACATAACTGAATTGGAGAGCTGGGCTGCAGTTTACTGGTGTCACTGAAAGCTCACATGGCAAGACGCAAACGTGTCTGCTAAAGATACAAAAGGTAGATGTCCTTTTTCTCTTCACAAGAAAGAAGAGGCCATGCGAGCACATGCAGCTATAGGCATATCCTTTCTTCCTTGGAAAGACACTGCTATTACATCATCTTGTTCTTCATATGGCATGTTCATTATAAGAAGAGAAGTGTGTGTGTGAAAGACAGGGGCAGATTGTTATGAAGATTTTCTCTCTCCCTTTTCTGTGGGAAATTAGAAAAGGAGAAAAAAAAGCAGAGAATGAGGGTGAGAGCCTTCACAGGCAATTGAAAATCCACTGATCCCTTGTATTTTGCGTATCATCAAAGCCCGGCTAATTTGTCAAATACAGACATCCGTCTGACCAATGAGTGGGGGGGCAAATGAAAAAGACACAAACACAGAATACCACAGCTCCGAGATAGAAACTGATGGAGATAGGCATGAGAACAGACGTAGAGACAAGTGTGCAGGTCTAGTCACAGAGTGACTTGAAATGGAGCCCTAAGATTTCCTCTGATTTCCTCCTCCCTCCTTGGCCCCATTGCTGCGTCTTGTAAATCATTCTCAATTCACTGAAACAAGCCAGTTGGATTAGCTTGGTTTAGATCATAAACATTTGCAGCACAGACCACCCAAGGAGAGAGCGGAGCCAAGGCAAGAGAGTGTGTGTGTGTGTGTGTGTGTGTGTGAAGTCTCCCCTTCGAGTTTAGAGGTGGGCACTGCAGCAGATGCACACTCAAATGTGGTCTCACACATGCGTGCACACACACACACACACACACACATACACAGACATACTTATACTGTGGTTTGTGTTTGCGCCACTTCCAGGGCCAGTGCACTGTGGGGCCCTCACCGCTGCCGTGGAAACCAAAACAGGCCCGTTCACCCAATGTCAGTGATTAACACACACATACACACACAAGCAACAGATAGAGATGTCTAACTGCACTGCTGCTTAACAATGCTGCAGATATTCTTTTACTGTAAGAAGACATTCCTCGTCAGACGTTCATTCATTTTTTCCTTCACTGATTACCATAAATAATCAGTTGATTGGCCGGGGTGTGTGTATTTTTTAAATTAAATTGAATGTATTTTCCTTCATTGTTTACTAAGACTCAAAAAGGTTTTACATGATACGGGTCATCGTCTTATTGGAGCGAAACCCCAAAACCGAATAGATTAGATAATTTCTTGATACCAGCTGTGAAACATTAAGCGTCATCGACCCAAACAACTGTGATATGAAGCATGTTTTCCAAGGACTTTCACAAATAAATGCTTTATTTTCTTCCAAAAGCTCAACAGTCTGCATCACCAGACCTTGAAATTCATTATTTTTCACTTGAGCACAGTTGGAGGGAGTAATTCTTCTCTTGTGTCTCTCCACATGCAGGATTGATCTGAGAGCCAAGCTGGTGTCAGAACCAGGAAATATCTGGGCTGGGTTTTGAAGAGCCAGAGTGGGAAAAGCTGGGCAACTCCCTGCCGCAAGGCGCTGGCACTTTTCTCTGTACGCTGCTTGTCTGTCTAACTGACTTTCTAACTGTGTGTGTTGTCCATTTACCTGTCTTTTAACTTTACTTAACTTCCTCTGTGTTTACTTGCATTAGTGGCCAGTTTTGACTGTCTCACTGACATTTATTTCTGTGTTACCTGTCTATATATTGGCCCAAATACAATATGATGCTTTTTTTTTTCAAGAAAAGGTTGGGGTCATCTTATATTCAAGGATGAGTATACTCAAATGCAGGTGTTTTTAATGGAGTGAGCAGTCTTGTGCAACAGAGTCAAGCTTGTGGTGTTAAAAATAGTAAATTTGCCCACCTTGTTTTATTTGAAGTGCTTTATTTTTCTCCAAATATAGGTGTTGCAAAAAGGGGTTGTCATCTTATAATCAGACTTGTCTTATAACCGGACTCTGTGTTTTACGCCAGGTGTTGATGGGCCGCCTTGTTTATAAAATTTGTGATTTGTGATAGCAGCAGCTTCCCTGTCTTTAGTGTGTGTGTGTGTGTGTGTGTGTGCGTGTGCGTGCGTGCGTGTGTGTCCACATGTTTGCCCTGTGTGGTTGAGGGACCTCCCAGTCAGTGCACAGTCCATAAGACAGAATGTGGCCACAGAAATACAGACACACACACACACACAGAGAGACACTCTTTGTATATATGAATAGTGAGATATAGTAAATGTTACTTTGGGAAATTATATCACGAGACTTTATTTCCAAATTTTTGGAAAAAGATCCTTCCAGGATAGTTCTGAACTGTTCAGGGCCTCCACATGAAATGACTGTGTATTAAGTGTGCTTTGCTACTGTCTTTCATACTCATCATTCCATGTTAATGAAAGTTTTTGTTCAGTGGATTTATCGGGACAAATCTTACGGCACACAGGAAGTTGTAGTAGTTTTATTAGTTTATATAAAATTAGGAACAAACAAGACAACAACAATTCATTTGAATACACATTTTCTTCCCACGTGATAGCTAGGAAACGAATGATGATATATTTGAAAAGAAAATTAGGGCATCATCATGATATGTAATAATTTAAAAATACAACAATTTAAAGGCTGTTAGGATTAGCATTTTACATTTTCTTAATTGTAAATTCAAAGATAAATAGTATATAGTATAGTATATAAAATATTGTTCAAATCCTAACTACTCTCAAGCATAAACTCCTAAATGGACTAAAAGCACAAATTCAGGATGCTTTGGTAAATCACTCCTTTCGAAATGTTTCATGGGTAAGCAATGACTCAGCAATGGGTTTAGCTCCTTTTATATAAAAACCTGTCCTGTTTTATGGACAACACACCCAAAATATTTGGTTATGTTTGATCTCTTTCTATCTGGTGGCCTGCATGTGTAGTTAAACTTTCCTTCTCTTTCAGCAAAAACAGAGTGCACAGACACACACGCACACACACACACACACACACACACACACACACACACATGCATGTACATACACACGCAAAAAATCTTCTTTTCAACTGAAATAAATGTTTATAGCATTCCAAACATTTTGTGTGTGAGACAGTATGTGTGGTCCTGTCTGCACGTAGCATGAGGTTTGAGGTTAAGGTGTTTGTCTGCTGGTGTGTGAGCATGTCAGGGATGTCTGTGTGTGTGTGTGTGTGTGTGTGTGTTTGTGTGTGTGTGTGTTTTTGTGTGTGTGTGTGAGTGAGAGAGAGGGAACGACAAACTTTGGAACACCCATGCTTGCTTCTAAAAATATTTGTGTTTTGAAAAAGGGAGAAAGAGATAAAGAAATACAAAAAAAAAACATGTCTGGGGTAATTTACTGGAACCAAGCTGTTTGGTAACACTGTGACATGTATTGCTTAGCACAGATACAAATGCTGGGGGCACGTAACGCAGTAAGTATATGACATTTGGTGGAATAAAGTCAAATAAGTTGTAATTGATATTTTTTGGAGTTAAAAACAAAATTCAGTAAAAAAGAAAATGTGAGATGAACCATTGGAGATGGCATGGAATAGTGAGAGAAATATTATAAATTATAAAAAGAAATATATTTTTATTCTTAACTTAGTGGTTGAAGAGCTACTGTACACTATATGTGAAATGGCTTGCTTTAATACTGCCTAAGAATTAAACATTACAGATATTTAATGCCTGGTATTTGGGCAGTGCTGTCACATTAGTCATATACACAAGATTTGATTGACTGATGTCACAGTTTTCTATTAATTAATTTCATATATCTCATATTTTGGTGTAATCTTTGTTCTAAGACAAAGCATACCAAAACTGCCTGCGACAGGTTAAATGTTTTCAGTATGGTTTTTGCATTTTCCTTCACCTTCAGTATTTAGTTAATATGTGCCATGACCTAATACTGGTTGGACTACAGCAGCTATATTCTGAAATCTTTTATTCATGGGAGTCGATGACATGCCAAATTTGTAGAGGATTGGATCAAAAGTTCTGTGACTGGTTGGCCATTAAAATCACCCCACATGTTCACATTTGCCATGAAATTAGTCTACAAGTGTGATGAGATTTGGACAAATATACATTGGATCACTTAAACTTTAAGAACATTAAAGCATACAATAAAGCAACAATGATAAAGGCCCCAATTGAGCCACTGATGGACGCACTCACACACACACACACACACACACACACACGCACACACAAACGCACAAACGCACTATTCTTTATATGCCTACACAGCCAGTAAATTCTGCAGTGACATTTATTTGGAATTAATGGACGTAGTGAAATTAGAGCTTGACAGTTCCTTCTTAACCTTGAAAAGTTGACAAAATATTTCCACTTACTCGCTTGTTATGCAGCCTTTGACCTTCTCAAATGTCAGCAAGGTGAAGGTTGCTTGCAGAAACTGTATTATTATGGAGCTGTAGACATTCAGAGCTGAATGTCTAAAAGTGTCAGTAACAAACACTGGTGATTTTGTGGTGCAGCACAATGGCTCAGCGATAAGCACAATCACATCACAGCTAAAAGGATTTGAGTCTGCTCTTCTTCTGAAGGCATTTGTATATTCCTCTATATCTCTGTGGGTTTCATGCAGGTTCCTCCCACTGTCTAAAGCCATGCAGATGAGGTGAACTAGTGACTCATCATGGGCTCTAGGTGTGAATGTGTTTGTCTGATTAAATGTGATTATATGTATCATCCAACATGCCGAAATGAACTGAAGAAATTAAAATGTTAAATAGATCTACGCTTGTATGAACCAAAAGAATAAGACACTGGCGATGTTTGGATTTTTTTTTTGTGTGTGTATAAAACAGACTCATGCCATAAAACAATAATAACCCAGCCCCAACAACAGTAAAGCCATTCAGTAGCAAATAGCACAGCATGTCTTCCCCACATTTTACAAATCTCTGTGTTATTTCCCCAAAGGACTGTAACACCAGGCACTACAAAATACGTGGAAACAGTTGTTTGCATTTAGAGGCCATTATGCAAGTAAATAGCACAACACACACACATACATGTGGGCATATTCACACATACACTTGACCACACACACAACTGTCGATGCAAGGACACACAAATGATGATACAAATGATACCACTAGTACCACTCAACCCCTGACGCTCCATAGTCTTTGTCTGTTTCCTGTTTTATTTTGTAGTATTGTTTTTCTTGTCGTCTCAGTTCCTGCCTTCGTGCCTCCTCTAGTCTTGATTGTCTGCACCTGTTCCCCGTTACACACCTGCCCCTGATTCCCTCGTTAGCCTCTTCCTTATTCATACTGGTTCCCTTCTTTTATGCTTTGTTGGTTCATTGTACTGTGTTGCGTGAGCTCTGTGAATTTTGCGCTGTGTGTGTTCTGGATTGTTGAGTTAATAAGTTATTGCAACTTCTTGAGCCTTTGGGTCTGTCTGCGCTTGGGTCCTTCTCCTGCTGCCTCATAACATGATTACCTGTACTTTTGTATAGCTGGTTGAATTAAGCTCACTTCTGACCCAGGGTATGCTGTTTTATACTATGAGTAAAATTTTATTTGTGTTTTAACTTGGTTTACTTTGGCAAACATAAGAGTATTTTGGTGGGTTTTTATTTTTTTCAGCATCGTCCAGTCAATGCCATTAGAGAACTGTAATCTTAAGTGTCTGCTCTTTCACCCCATATTTATTTTGGCTAAAAGATGTGTTTCTAAATCCTTTGTTTTTTGACCACGCTAACTGCATGACTCTGTGGATGGCAATGTCGGTCAGTCTGTTGGTCGGTCCAGACTGAAATATCTCAACAACTATTGGGTAGTTTGCCATGAAATTTTGCGCAGACATTCATGGTCCCCAGATGATAAATCCATATGACTTTTCCTCTAATGCAGTCATCACATCAAAAACATTCCCATCATCTTTAGCTTATTACCAAATATTAACATGCTAACACAGAAAACTAACATGGTGAACATGGTAAACACTACTCTACACCAACATATAGCATGCTGACATTAGCATTTAGGTTAAAGCACCACAGAGCTGCTAGCATGGCTGTAAACTCTTAGTCCTGAAACTGGTTACCTACGGCAACAGTGACTGTTTGGTTACTCGGCTCTTACAGAAGAAAAAATAGGTACATTATCATGTGTTGTTCAGGTTGGGAGGCAGCTTTATAATCTCTTCTGATTGAAATCTAAGAAACTTTGGAGGACAGGGGTTAACTGACACTAGCACAGAGAATGAATTATCAGTCAAATAATCCATTGTGTGTTTTGGCAGGCATTAGATGGGAGAGCCCCACCACATCCAGGTAGTTTGAATATCAGTCACATAAAATTTACTACACTCAGTTTGCAATTAATAGTATCCTGTAAACAAATAAATCATGACAAAAAGGTTTGACCAAGGTATGTGTGTGCTGAGGGCAATAATGTGTAAATGTGTGTGGTTTAAGGAGAGTGACAGACAGGGGGAGGAAAGAACAACATCTAAAAGACTTGTTTCTTGTTCATGTTGCGTAGGGAGGCTGAGTATCATTTCAAGGGTTTCTGTATCAAAAAGATGGGTGCATATGCTTGCACACACAGATATACGCATCTGCTCCAGATGTTACGAGTATTTTGTTTCAGTGAAAGTAGTGCAGCCTCACTTTGAAGAGGAGATAAATCACAGCCCCTGGACAGCAGTGAAAACACTTTTAGGGGAGTTCGTAAACCCACCACGTTCATTTTGTTCCCATATGGCAATATTCACAGATGCTGTTTGGAATGACACTCATTTACAGAGAGCAATAGGGCAGGAGTAGTAGTACACAGGGCCAGCTATTTTCAATGCTACCCATCAAATTTAGTTTTCTGCTCTGGAGGAGATGAAATGGAAATGTTGCACCACATAAAAGGGTTAGATGCTCAGGCTGTTTCTAAAAGTCATGGCAGTATCGGACATACTGTACACAGTGAAGTGATGTGGATGAGGTGTGAGAATGATGTTGCAGTGATATAGTACTAACATTTATTGTTATTAAGACTATGTCAAGTAAGGTGGGCAAACTTGTTCCCCTCTAGATGCAAACATTTTCCACCAATACAAGAGCAACCACAACTCAGTTACTGTTTTAAAACAGTGGTTTCCAACCTTTTAGACTTCTCAAAATGAAGCAACGTCTACCTGAGAACCCTAATCACATTAGGTTACGGTCTTGAGTGCGGATATGAGTTGTGAGCAGTTCAACCAAAAAGTGATTTTTCTTTCTTGGAATCTTTAAAGTTTATGATTTTTAGAGGCCCTGTGAGGTGAAAATAAAGATAATTTTGTGTTGTGAAACTCAGATATAAGATTGGGACTTGGAGTTGTCAAGTTAAACTTTTTGGTTGGTTTTAAACATCTTAAAAAACCTTTAGACTCTTTTGCTTCAGTGAAGCTGCATAGTGGCCAACAGTCCAACGCAGACTGAAGTTGGTCACTTCCAGAAATGAATATGTGAGTGTTAAGCTCTGTACATACATATCTAAATATAAAGTATAAAAGTTAAAGATATAATTACTGCCCTCATGCTTGTACGAGGAAAGTAGAGGTCATACATGCCTATCAAGGTTATTACACCATATTTGACTCAAAAATCTAGATGTACAATGCATTTTATCCCTGTAAAATCACCCTGGGTGACGTCATTCAGGACCACACTGTGACATGATCAAAAGAAATTGGTGCTCCTCTGACTGTGTTCTTATTCATCTCTTCTACCCAACATCACAGGCGACACACACAGAGAGCTAAAATATGACTCCCTCCATTGGATATTAGCCTATATGAGACACTTGTGGAGTAGCCTCAGACCTTCATTCATGTGGGGGGATTCAAAATCACCATTGTGGTTATGTGAATGACAGCAGTTTCCTGGCCTTGACCACTAATATAGTTGTTTCTCCTCTCATCTTGATATGCAGCCTTTTTGAACAAAGGAGGTGTCATCAATCATATATTGAAATGTGGTCACTCTCTCTCTCTCTCTCTCTCTCTCTCTCACACACACACACACACACACACACACACACACACACACACACACACACACTCACTCACAGACACGCATACCTCCTCTGTGGTCTAGTCTAAAAAGTAAAATGAAATGAAATAAAAGAAATTCTTCACTTATATGGCCATTTCAGTGTGTTTTAAAGGAATAAACTCATCTTTAGAGTTCACTATTGATAAACTCAACATATCAATTATCAATTGAAATATTACTTTATTTACATTTTGCCCACATTGGTCTTGAATGGATTGAAGGCTCATTCCACCCACTATTTGTTTGGGAGGTCTTTAATCATATAAATATGCTGTTCAAAATCTGCTGAAGGCATTCTGCTTCTGCAAGAGCCAGTGAATGAGCACCATCTGCTGGTCTGCTGGAGGTATCGCCATTAACTTGGTAGTAAAAACCGATGGGAGTGCACAGGACCTTAGTGTGGGGCGAAGTTAAAGTTAAAACTCCATCCTTACATTATTTAAGTGCTTGAATGTCCAAAATAGCTCTTGGTGACTTACATAATGTAACTGGTTTCAACAGGTGTAACCGTTTCTGTTCTTATTTTGTCCTTTTACATCAACTAATCATCTGTCAGGGCATTTCAGCCATCTAGCAAGCATCACATTACAGTATTTCTTTAATGTTGTAATATACATGTTTCAAAGAATTTCTCATTTCATTTCTTAGTTGAAGCAATGATGAATGATGCAGCTCCACAAGAAGATGATGCTGCATCAATCTCTCCTTTGCATTTCCAGCTTTCATTGTGCACTGTGTGAAGAGTTGATTTAAAAAAAAAGGCAGAGACAGGTGCTTTTCTTTTAGAACATAAAATGACAAAATCTTCCTGTTATCTATGTAGGACTCATTATGCACAACACCAGATTTTACCATCATTATTATTCCTTAGCTCCAATTGGAGACTTAAATTTACACAATCCCTCTGCATGTCCCATTTACTTCGGGCATGAATGTTTGAGCTGCTTAATTATTAAAAGTGCGTGCTGTCTGCTCCGAGGGGGATATTCTGTGGACATGATGTGACTGACCTTGTTGCTTTCAACCCATTCACAATCCTGCCTTGCTTCACTGGTGGATGTCACAGTGTCACCCACAGGGATGAGGGAGAGTAAAAAAGAGAGAGATGGTCGGTAGACATTCCTACACTGGTTGCTACTTACAAGTTCTGCATTTATGCACACACAATAGCCCAACCACCCCCCACCCCCCAAAAAACACACACATACACACACGCACAGCAAGTCACAGCATCCTCGCGAAGATCCCTGGCAAAGCCAAAGCGATGCAACTGCTCCTCCATTGTCAAACCCCTTAACTCCCTCCCTCCGTCTCCCACTCTTTCTCCTCTACCCCAATCCCTGCTAGCTGTCCCCGCTCTTTTCTCCTGGTTGTCATGGAGACGGCTAACAAAGCCATCACTTTTACCAATTTCCTCAGAGACAGGTGCTGGCACAATGACTGCTTCCTCGCCGGCTGAAAGGGGAAGGGGCAAGAGGGGTCCATGGGAACTCCGGGCAGACACTCTGAGGGCTGTCCAAGTGTCCTCCTCCCCAGGCCTTGCCGAGAAAAGAAGGCTAATTTGTTGTCCCTGTTTTCCCAGGGAGGGGGGATGCAGGAGGAAGGAGGAGGGGGAGAGAGGCTGGGGGTGGAAGGAGGGCGAGCAAGCAAGAGAGAACGAGGCAGCGAGAGAGAGAGAGAGAGAGAGAGTGTGTGTATGCAAAGGGGTGTCTACCAGTTTTCAAAACAGACCGCCTAATATCAGTCTCCTCTCGCTTTCTCCTGCCAATGGGTGGCAAGGTCCTCCTTTCTCCCCTTGTTCCTTCATCTCCTCTCGCTTCTCCTATTCTCCTGCTACAACTCTTTGGGCCCGGAAACAATGGCGAGTCATGGCATCATGACTGCAAGATGTTTCAATTTAGCTTTCAGCAAGCGTTCACTTCCCTCTTTGTGTGTGCAAGTGTGTGTGTGTGTGTGTCTGTATCTGGATTGTAATGTTTGGTGACAAATAAGCCGAGCAGTGAAAAGAACACTTTTTTTTTTTCATTTTCTTCTAATTACTGCGAGTGTGTTGCCAAGTATCTGTGTGACCAAAAACAAACTTTTCCCATTACAGATATTTTTTATTTGTTGTTGTTGTTGTTGTTTTTCTGTATAGCTGACATTTGTTTGTTCATGGCCATTTGTTTGACATTTGTTCATTGTTCAATATTACATTTTTCCAACTGGTGCCCTTACTGAAGATGAGAGAACTGATAATCTACAGTGGAAATCATATATGGTATTGAACAACTTTGGACAGTCTGGATTTGAGAGTGTTACTGTAACATGAACATGACTTGATATCTTGATATCAAACAATTCTTGACAATTATTCAATTGTTGCCTCATAGATATTATAGGTGCTGCAAGGCTAACATCTAAGTTCATATTCAGTACTATAAATAAAATATGTAGCCTAGATTCTGTTTTGGGGAATATTTTTACATGACTACTTGATAAGCTGATGTTTTCTTTAAGTCACTGTTTACTGGTTTCTGTCAACCTGTCCGACACTCTGAAAGAGGGGCTGTCTGTTGGCACAGCTACAAAGTATTTATAGCCCCTCTGAGGAGAGAAGCCATGGGCTTTCAGTTTGAGCGAGGTGTATGTGTGTCTGTCTGTACATGCGTGTCTATGTGTCTGCTTATAAAGTTGTGTGAGTTTGTGCATGCGTGTGTGGGAGGTGCTCTTGTTGCATTGTCCATTATAGATGTTTTTTGTAATTGAGTGAAAATCATCTCTATGACTGAAAGGACATGAAGTTTTGGCTTTGGCATCTATCTTGGTTCCCTGATTGTTCTCATTTATCTACCTTTGTGAAACTTATAATAATATGTTTTTGTTCAATAAGTTCTTTTCACTACATATCAAGATGACTAAAGCATAACACAGCATTTGCACTGGGCTGCTTGTGGCCAACAGCTGTAACTTTCTTTGTTAGTTTCACATGTCAAAGCTCATGACTGGTTTGCATTTGTTATCACTAATTATTTACATAAAAAACAGTTGTCATTATTAGGGCAGGTCAAAAAATGTCATTCTCTCAGCTTCAAAACCATAGAGTTACAATAGACTGCCTTCACAAAACAGGGTAGAGCCCTATACGACAGTATAGTTACATTCACATACAAAACATTAAACATATTTTTAAAGAAAATGTTGATGCTGTATAAGATGCTATATGTAAAATGTAATGTGAATACAACATCTTTTTAATCCTTCTCAGAGCTTAAGTTGTAAATGAGCCAATACCACTGAAAAATAGTGTAGTGTATCTATGGGTTACATTAACCTCATTCAGTTGGATCACACAGCGTGCTTTGCTGTCTGCCACAGTGTCAAACTATCACTGGGGGGTGCCAAAGATTCAAACCCTACACACACTGGCCCACACCATCTTGGAAGACTTCCACTCCTGCAGTCATTTTTTCTTCTTAGTGTCTGTATATAGAAGGCTTTTCCCAGGTTTTTGTTCAAATATATTCAGTTTTTAAGATTCCTAAGTTTCCTAATGGTGATATCTCCTTTTTTAAATAATAATGTAAGAATGCTAAACTTCCAGATGTGATGTGTGAGCAGGGTGTCATAAAGTTTACATCTTGGTTGCCAACACACATCAACTGACCTGCAGGAAGTTTCTCAGCTGTCAGGGAAATCCTCATGTGTCACGCTCAGATCTATGTTTAGCAGTCATTACCTCGAGGAGTGAAATACCGGACTCCGGGGTGAAACGAAGCCAGGAAGATGAGTAAAACACAAGCCAATAGTTTTCACAACAGAGGCAACCCAGACCCAGAAGTCAAGTTTTCTGTAGCATTAATACATTTATTAATACAGATTTTTTAAACAAAGCTGTGGATTACATATAAATAGGGTAACAGATTAATAGAAACAAAATATAAAACCCAAGTGTCAAGGCAAGTAAATAATAATCAGATAAAATAAAATAAAGAAAATAAAAATAAACGGAATCAATTGGAAGAAATTCTTCAGATAAAAGTGACTTTTAAGAAGATGATACTGAATTGGTTAACCTGAAATCCTCATGCAAGCAGAGGGTCATGGACTGAAAAGGCCCGGTCACCCTCAGCAATCATTGTAACATCACGTCCATGATTTCTGTGACTCATTCTGCATCCTGTTGCAAGGAAGCTGGTTTGTTGGCAGGGTTGTGTCATTTCATAATATTTCACATTGTGCAAATAGTCATGTGTCATAAAGGAAATGGTCAGTGATACAGAGGCTGCTTCTCATTTCTAAATGGAAAATACATTAATGTAATACATTAACATTGAAACCATGGTAACCATGTTAAACCAATTCATTATCTTGCTCAAAGTAAGTTTACCTAAAACAGAGATTGACCTCATGAAACACCATTCATCTTTCATTTATATGTGACCTTGAACAAAACAAGTCTTGAGATCATCTATCAGCCAAAGTCAGTTCAGTGGTCACTTACATCTCCACAAGACAAGTGTGCAGGGAACAATCATTTTTTTGGTCTATATTTTATTTTTTCAGTATACTACTTCACAAATATAAAATTAAATTCCTCTTATTTTATGAATCCCTAAGCTCAGAAGAAAATTAATTCTGAATGAAAATAAGAATAAATGTTTTTACAAATGACCTTTTACAACTTTATATTATTTTAGACATAACATTTCAATTCTGTCCAGTAGATGTCAGTAAAGCACCAATAAAGAAATGCCTCAGCACAGAGAAAGCCATGTGCCTGAACATGATTAACCCTAATGTATTGCCTAATAGTCACAAAGTCAAAGAGTCAACATATTCATGTAGCATGGATGCTAACGTGCCATATTTTGAGTTACAACATTCAGAGTTGTTATATTACAAAATGGGGGTATTTTAACTAACTACATTGTCATTGTCATGAGAATTCAGCTCAAGCTGCTGTTCTCTTCCAAATATTAATTTAGTGACGATTAATGGGAGACATCATTAAAATGTGAGCTATGTCTACTATTTTATTTTTCAGGCCATGACTTGATAGTGGTTAATGGACTCTGATGTAAATCCCAAGCTGTAAAATGCTGCACAGCAGGAAGAAACAGAGGAAACTAACAAGCACTTTGTCTTTGATTTATTTTCAAAGGTTTTTCAGTGCTTCAGGCTTTTTTTTCTATTCATCATGTAAATGTTGACTACCCATGGTCCTTAGAATAACATATTGGTTGTATCCATCAGGGGGAAGCATTGTGCAAGTTATATCTCTGCCTGCCTGAGTGTCTTTTGTGAGTGCAGCTGTGCTGCTTGACCCTCACCATCCATCTCTGTCTCACTTCTTCCTCTATTGAACTGTAAATTGATCTGTTTATTCGCTTTCCAAATGAGAATAGCAAAGTGACAGTGAGGTGGCCTGATGTCAGGACAATACAACACAGCATTTGCGATCAACAATACTCTTGTGTGTGAAACCTGACTCTTCTGGCTGGTTTACATCCTCAGCTCCTCTGCAGCTCTTGTTCCAAAAATGTGTTTTATTCGCTCCAGTGGTCCAGAACCTGAAAGGGCCAAACAGCGACAGCTGTGACCAGCTGTGACCATCTACTGTAAGATGTTGTTGATAAGCCTAATTCAGCTGGGGAACAACCAGCGCTGAAACATGTATGTCATCACATCACCAGTTTACTATTATGTCTTCTGCTTTTCCTCCTCATGTGTTTTAATGAGAGTTGATGAATGTTGCTGGTGCAACTGACCTACATACTCACTTTGCCTTACATTAATTACTCTCAGGAAATAATAATATTCAACAGTTTACTGTCTTCAATGAGTGACCCAACAAACAGTAATCTGTGCAGATACAGATAAAACTTCATTCTTATACAGATTGTGATTTATAAAAATCAATATTAGGTTATTTTAAATTATATTTTAGACGATAAAAAGCTTCACTCTGAAGATCTTCCAGTATTGCATGGAGATTAGTATCTAACACAACATTCAAAATAACACTGAATGTAGCAGGTGGAAAGGGATATACAGTATAAACACGAAGTGCAGATTTTCTGCATATCCACACAATGTTCATGGTTGTGAGAGAAGAAGATTATCACAGTGATATCTGAGTCTTGTGTTTCGTCATGACGTGAAATCCAGTCATGTCAACTGCATGTTCTCTCCCTATTTACCTGTGAAGAGTTGCACACTATAGATCTACCGGTAGCTGTTATAACCTGCTGGGCATCACTGCCAGTCGCACCTCCTCCGGTGCCCATGGGCCGGCTGCAGGGTCATCAGCCAGGAACCACCAATCCAACGTTTCGCTCCTTTAATTCTGGAACATCTCCTGGTGGTAGAGCCATTACAGGGATGTCTCCCTGTCACCCCCTGCAGCTGGTGTCTAGCTTAGATGTTCTTTTCCCAACACTTGTCCTTCCTCCTCAGCCATAGCCAAAAGCTGCCCTTCTCCACTTCCTCTGCCAGTTCTTTTATTGCCTTCTTGAGTTTTCTTCCCGTCACTCCTGCGTCCCTCAGCAGACATGTGACAGCCCCACGAAGCCTCAGCATCCAACCTCCACTGGGTAGATGGTGGTCTTCCAGCTGGCCTCCCTGCCGCCAGTTCGGAGTACTTGGCTTTCTTATGTTCACTCCTCGGATGGTATTGTCAGCTCGATAAGGAGTACAGCTTTTGCCTTGGCGGACCACACCACTATGTCTGGATGGAGAGACGTGGTGGTAACTTTGCTGGGAAACTGGAGCTGCCTGCCGAGATCGACTCTCATATTCCACTCCTGATCGGAGGAAAAGAGCCTTGATGTTTCTCTTGGCCTGGTGCTTCTTCTTCTTCCTCTGCCCTCCCTGACAAAGTGGATATGGTGCTTTCCTGCCTGCCTTCCTGCCTGCGCCTCTACAGCACCTCAGCCAGCTTTCTGCGGACCTGGTCATGGCGCCATCTGTAGCACCCCTGTGACAGTGCCATCTTGCATCCTGACAAGATGCTGGAGGCCTGGGTTGGGAGCGTTGCAGAGTGAGCAGCATTCCTCGTTCCCGAACCACTGGTGGAGCCTCCGAGGACAGGGAACCTGATGAGGAAGCTGAGTCTGGCCTGTGGAATCTTCCACAGGTCTGACCATCTGATTTTTCAGTTCACAACCCCGTCCTAGGTTGTCCAGCTTACTTGACGGCCCTGCTACACAGCCTTGGTCTTGTAGCGCTCTTCCTCCATCCTTGAGACCTCTGACACCACCATCTACTTTCTCTCTTTCCAGTTGGCCTTTGACCAAAAACGTGACACTTCTCCCCACCCTAGTCCTGACCTTCCAGCCTGGACCCTGCCGACGAGTTCTTGGTGTTGCAACCTGCTAACTGCTTGGTTGACCTCAGCTTGGGCTTTCCACTTCCGGCCAGTAGGGACCTTGGCGTTTGCGTTCCTCACTGACTGATCAGTGGACTCTCTTAGTTCGAGAACCAGTCTGGCCTTTTCCTGCTTGTACCCCAAACTGATGGATTGAAGTGGCAGCTGCAATGTGTTTTTCCCAAAGAGGCCCAATTCCGAGAGGGACCCTGGCAGCCCCAGCCATTTTCGGATGAATGAGTTGGCTTTCCCATCCATCTTACTTGCTGTGGATGAGGGAATTTTGCTCATTTTCACCCTCATTCATCACCCTCTTGTAGAGTATGAACTGGTAGCACCACACCTTGTACTTCCCTGGGAGTTTTGGTCGATTCTGAGAGTTGCTTCAACACAATCCTGCCCATCTGTTTGTCGGTGAGCTCTGCCGTATACTGTCTCCCCAGGCTTTTGATGGGTTGCTCAGACAGAAGTGGGATTTTCTTGCCCCCTACGACGAAGGTTGTGCTGTTGTTTCTGACTCTATTTCTGAGGGACAGGCTATGCAATTTGGAGGGCTCGATCTTCATCCTTGCCCAGGGCATCAGCTTGTCCATTCTCTTCAGCAGTCTGGACGTACATGCTGCTGTCTGAAGGAGGCTGGTGACATCGTCCATGTAGCTCCTCAGTGGATGTAGCCTCTGTCCAGATGGTAGTTTGATCCCTCCCACCGTCTGTCGTGCTCCAATGAAGATTATCTCAAAGGCGCCCACAACAGGATGGGAGAAATGGCACACCCCATGGCAATTCCTACCTCTAACTGCTGCCACCCAGTGGTGAAGTCCTGGAGGGCAAAGCACATCTGCAGGTCCTTGAAGTAGTTCGCTACCAAGCTCTTGACACAGGAGGGCATGTGGAAGAACTCCATGGCGTAGCTAATCAGTTGGTGTGGAACTGATCCAAAAGCATTGGCGAGGTCGAGCCAGATGACATGCAAGTCGGTCTTCTCACGCTTGGCTCTCTGGATCTGTTCCCAGATCATTGCAGAATGCTCCACACACCCTGGGAAGCCTGGGACCCCGGCTTTTTGGCAGTTGGTGTCAATGTAGCCGTTCTCTGTCAGGTAGCTGGTCATCCTTCTGGTCAGTATGGAGAAGAAGATCTTTCCTTTGACATTTAGCAGGGCAATGGTCCTGAATTGGCCGATGTCTCTGGAGTTCTCTTCCTTGGGGATGAAGGCCGCTACTGCTTTTTGCCACTCACATGGAATTTGTTGCTTTTTCCAGGCGGTTCTCATGAGATACCATAGCAGTTCTAGCACCTTGGGGCAGTTCTTATAAAGCTTGTAGGGTATTCCATTGGGGCCTGGAGCTGAGGAGGACCTTGCCTTCTCCACGACATGCCTGATTTCACTGAGCTTAGGGGGCATGGTGTTAAGTTGTCGGCGGGGTAGGCCGAGGCACATACCCTGGTGTTCCTAATCGGACGTTCCTTGTTGGGTCGCTGTACTGCCTCCTGACATTCTGTTACAGCGGCTCCCTGGTGATTTCCAGCTTCCCGCTCTTTTTTTCCTCCAGCAGCTGTCTGGCATTCTTGAAAGGGTCCATGGTGTATATTTGACCTCACAACGAGCAAAAGCAGAGCCGTTTTACTTTTGTCATTGTGCCATTACAGTGATAACCCCTTTTCCTCCTTTGCTCTGACCCTGCAGAGTGATTCATAGACGCAGATTATCTGGCTGTTGCCCTGCAGGACAAGGCAGAGTACACATGGACACACACACACTCTCTCTTTCTCAGCTGGTGTAGTGTAATGTGTGAATCATTTGTCTCACTCTTTTAAATATCAGTTTGTCTCACTCTTTTGCAAATATTAACAAAGCAAACCTATTGCTATTGCTTATTGCTATATCACAAACAGGATTTTGTTGTGCTGGAAGCTTAAAAGTGCCTGAAGTTAGGAATGGCAGCAGTTCTATTTATGGTAAATTGGCAATTTGGTAACTCCAGATGCATTTACGCCTGTAGATTAATCTGCAGATTTACTGTGCCATGTGGTGATGTAATCAGTGAGGCGTTACTCTGGTTCTGACCCTTTTAATGTGGACTTGTGTGTCAAATTTGGCCTTTTCCTCTTTGCTTTTAATCTATTCATATCCTGCGTCATCGTCCTACTTTTAGTTATTCATTGTTCTATTCTGGTAACATACACAGCAGGCAAGGGATTCACACACAGGCAACCTATAATACACACTCACAGAGACTGCTCAATACTTGCAGGAACTTAAGTGCTGCATGTTTCAGGCAAAAATGCCAAAAAGGGGGAGAAAGGAACACTCAGTTTATTGGGAGGATTTTCTTCACAGGTGCTCACAGAACTATGTACAGTATGTTTTTTAGGGGACCAAGACAGAACTTTAAGTAGGTTTACATCTAAATAGAAAACTAGGCTGTAGTGTTTTTTCCCTGTTTGCTGTGTCAGGTGCAGGACACACATATATTATATTGCTACGTGAAATATAAGTGACAGGAGGATGGAGGGCCACGTTCATGTTAGAGCAGAAGAAAGGAAGGAAGAAGAGGACGTGGAGTGAAGAACAGATGTGGGTCCAGTAGGTAAACACGCAGAGTGAGTTACAGGTGACCGCTAAGACTAGATGTGCCTATAAAAAGACAGTCAAAATGACAGTGAGTCACTCATAACAACTAACGGGTCACATAAATCTTCTAGCTTCATATATCTTTCTTTCATCTACTGCAGAAAAACAATGTCGACCACGATGCTTCAAATCTTCAGATCAGATTCCAGCTTAACAATTAAACAATTAAAAATAGCCATCTTACATTTAGTTAGACAAATAAGCATTATTGCCAGTATTTAAAGGCACAAGCATGTAGAGTTGCTTCTTTACGGTGTGAGTGGATCACTACTCATTCAGTGTGTCCAAACAGTCGCATGTTTAGTTCTGTGATTTTAGCAGAAAGAGCTGCCAACAATAAAGCTTTATTCTTCTGATATCACATTTCAGTTACATCCCTAGCTTGGTTAGCTAACCTCTGTATTTTAATTCTGTAAGGGATTATTTTCTTCCTTTTTTTTGTTTTTGTTTTACTTTATGGTCTCAATTTTGTACAACATACTTATGTCTTACATGTAGCCCAAGAAACAAGCATAAATAAATACCCAATATACAGTAAATAAATGCTGATTTAAGAAATAACATGAAACCAACTGTTTCATGTAATTTCAATCAGTCTGTGTTTAGTCTGTATCAACAGGATGCAGGAGATGCTGCTGCAGTGACGGGTACAAAAGCAAACAGGAAGTCAGCGCTGTGTTGTCTGGAAATTTCAGAGAATTTCACTGCTTTATGGTTTTCACCACATCGTCTTCTACTGTTTTTTTGTCTTCTGTCAGTCAGTTGAGTTCTCATTTGCATTCACGCAGGTCATGTTCCTCATTTCTCTTAACTTTTCCCTCTCAGGGATTTAATCTCACTGATTAGTAATCAGTTTCACTTTGTTCTTCATATTTGTTATTGGCTATTTGGCTGTTTTGGACATATTAGATCAAATGATTTATCTCTTTCATACAGCAAAACACTATATCTTCCTGCATTATCCTAAACATAGTAGTGCTTTTCTGTGCAAGGTACACAGAATACATTAAATGTCTTTACACACATACATGCTCTCTCTCTCTCTGTCTCTCTCTCTCTCTCTCCCTCTCCCTCTCTCTCTCTCTCTCTCTCTCTCTCTCTCTGTAACACACACACGCACACGGCAATCAAGCTGCAGTAGTGTTAAATTGATCACTCAGCTGGCCGTGCTGCAGCATGATCTCTTTTCTATTATCCCATGACTGCAGCAGTGTGAGAGGGATAGAGATTGTGTACACCTGTGTCAGTGTACAGTTTATATGTGTGCATCCATCTAGAACAATATAATGTTGTGATCTCCCCCATTGTAAAATACCACCATACTGCAGATTTGGTCCAACTACATAAGAGTTGTTGCCTGTTATTTACTTATTGTAAGGACATCTCAAATCTGGTGCTTGAATATATGACTGCCAAATCCTTTGTTGGATAACATTCATAGATTTCTGGGAAACTGTGACAATAGTTGTTTTTAGTAAAGGAAGTAAAACAAGGCTACAGTGCTCTCATGCTTATCTGAGCCTTCATCCACTTCATGTTGACTCATTTATTCTCTAAACTGTGATTATATAATACAGCATGCAGTAGTTTTATCAGATGCCTTTATACAATTGTATTAAAGGCCTTTTTACAATGCTCTGGGGATAGTTCAGTCTGCCAATGTGCCTGAACTGTGTTAGTCAAAAAGTACTGCTTTCACAATGCACCATCTGTTGTCATTTTCTGTTTTTGGCTACATCCATACTGTTCATATTTTGCATAACATTTACATGTCGTTTGACTATTTAATTCACTGTAGCACATGTTGTACCATGCATTTTTGATATAGTTGAAGAAATGTGCAATCCACATCTAAGGGGTGGACAGGGGTGGCTGTTGCCAATGCTGAGATGTGACAGGTGCCACCCCAAGCTCACTAGTTATGATTGACTCATGGCCATGACAAGCAACAAACCTGAAGATAAAACCAAAAACTAATGTCACAATGGCCGGTAAAACATGTCATTGTTTGGAAAACATAACGGATACGATGGATATTTAAATCTTTCCTTTTGGCACTAAACTTATCTTGTGTTAATTATATGAACTGAACATTGACTTACTGTACAGGGAAACTAATCCTCACAGCACACAGTTCTAGCACACTGCTTGAACCAATGAGCTACACAGAAACATTCCCCTTTTTGTTTTGTTTTTCACTCTCTTAAATCTTTCATCTCTTCCTGAACTCCATCAGGGGATGACTGGCCATATGGAGTAGCGAGAGTTTTCCCTGTGGGCCGGTGGTGAGAATAAAAGCTCTAATATAGAAAGATGGCTGAGGAGTGCGGTCCCAAAGTTTGTAGGATGTGTTTGAAACTTTGTTGAAAAGAAACTTGGTAATTTGATCGTAATGAGATACTATATAAAAATGGTACAGTACATCTAACACTTTCCTTTTGTTGCTATTGTGTAAACTTGCATGGTTTTTAAATCCCAGACCTCCACAATGAAGCATTATGATTAGAAAATACTGCATTATGATGATATACAAACACAGCTAATGATGATTATTCACTCTTTCTTTTGAATGTTATGTAAGACATGAATGTGTCGTGCTGTTGGCAGGTAATTCAGCTCAAGCTATACAAGGTGAAATAACAGAAACTGTAAAAGCCTCTCCATCAGCTCTGTAATGAAAGTAGAGTGTTGTCACTTCAGAGCACACTCACACAACAGCTCTAACACTACACACTCACTCTCTATCTCAAAAACACAGACATGTGCACAAACACAAGTATGCTGACACAGTACATGTGGCCACCCATGTGCAGATATGCACCTGACGTGCAAACATGCTCAGCAGCCTATTGTAAAATCTACTTAATGGAACATATTCAGTTTCAGTGTTTGTCACAAAATGAATAGTTTGTCCTCTTCTGTGCTGCTGTCATTGTCTCAATAATAAAAGAAAGAGTGACATGACGTTACATCCTTCAAACATGAATTATTCACCAGTCATGTTTGCATTAACGCATTTGCACAGCTCTCAAACATGCACCTGTATTACTCACCTTTGTACATACACACACACACACACACACACACACACACACACACACACACACACACACACACACACTACTGCAGACTATAGTTTTCCAATATTGCTAAGACTCAACAATTACATAATTCTTGTTTGTACTGACGCATCCATTTGGGGTAAAATGTACCGTATCGTTGCAGACTATAGTTTTCCAATATTGCTAAGACTCAACAATTACATAATTCTTGTTTGTACTGACGCATCCATTTGGGGTAAAATGTACCGTATCGTTTTTTTTAAGTGCAGGGTTTTTTTGAAAAGAAACAAACTCTATGCAACTTTTTACAAACTAGCTTGAAAGTAGTGCTGCTATTTGTTGATTATAGATTCTGCCCTTATGTTACTGTAATTCTTCAGTGCATCTGTGAGTGTAATTATAGCAATTCACTGAAATAAACTTGGAGTGGATTTATAGGCTGAGGACTCTTGATTTGGAGGGTGAAATTATGTGATTACCGTCAGATGAAAAACTTGCATCTTTGAAGTTACCTTTTTCTAGAGTTAAGAAAAATATATACTTTTACCACCATGTATTTTTGAGTTTATCCAGTGCCATTTGAAACAATTTCTGTAAAGTCAACACACAGAGGACCCTAAAGGAGATGTCTCCAAATTAGCAAGGGAAAGCTACAGACACATTCTTCTTCCTTGTCAAAACCTGGTGCCTACATTACCCACAAGGCAACAAACTGCAAACTGCAGACAGTTCGGTCGGAGATTCGGGTGTGTTATGCTAGTAGTGGCTAATGTAGCCTCAAACCACTATAGCCTCAAGCAGAGGTGAGGGACAGGCTACATGGTTACTTTGCTTCTTTCTAACACCCCCAGATTTTTTTCTTTTTCAACCTTGTGGGCCCAGCCGATGCTGACTCAAATGACCTGAGGAACCTTTGGAGCTACAAAAGGCTTTATACAACTTTTCACATATGCAGAAGTCTCCCCCGAGACCATTAAACAGAGACGCATTTTGCCTTTAAATTCTAAGATGTTGGTACCACGTCTGTTTTTGAGTGTATTAGCCAGCAAATACATGCACATTCTGATCATTTGCTCTGACTGCCTGGTACGTCATCTTAAAGTACAGAGGTTGATGAGCCTATTAGTCAATATATTTTTTTACGTTAAAGCTTAAATTATGAAATACATCATAATTTTGTAACAATTAAAATATTACACTCATCTAATAAATCTTGATTACATCAATCACACTTACATTTTACAGTAAAGTTTAATGAAGTTGAAGTTTACTTTGACTCAACTGAAAGTTTTATGCCTCCTCAGCAAAGTGACCATGTGGGGACAATCAAAGCAAAACAACACAAAATCTCTTTGCACGCAACATCTCCCTTAAAATCTCCTTTTCTAACAAACACACCTCAAAGTTCACGAGGATGTTTACAGCTCAGTTTTGGGCGGTTGCTCTCTGTTTGCCTTCTAATCTCATTGTGTCTCTGCTGGCCTCTGATCTTTGGCATTTTTGACATTCCAGCCATCTGCTGGTCTCTCATTTGCCTGGCAGCACCCCAGCAGCACTAAACTAAATAGACTGCTAGCAACCTCAGCTTTTATTTCTCTGTCTGTCTGTATCTGTCTGTCTCCTCAGTCAAGAAGGAAAGAAAGAAGAACAACTGTCTTGTTTAAACCCACTCTGAATGCCAGTGTAATATCTTTTATTATTTCAGTATGTGCTGTGAGAACCACAGAAAGTGATGAACAATCATGCGGAGGGCACGGTGACATGTCACACTGGAGATCTATTTTGCCTTAACCAAAGTTGCATTGTGTCATAGCCGCAGACAGAAATGTTTTCTCAAACACGATATTAATCTGAAAGTGAGAGTGAGTGGGAGGGGTTTTTGAAGCCAGAAAGAGGCAACAAATACTTGAATATCTCTTTTAATGGGTCACCACTACACAAATTAACACTATAAAAAAGAAGTGATGAGCAATGAAACAATGCTGTAACATCAGACATTTTCCATAGAGAAAGGTTATGTTTGTTTCCTCTCTGGTTTGTTAAAGGTTAAATGCATTCCTGTGGTTGAAGAGACAGGATGTAAGAAGGTCATACAGTGGTGCTGTCACTTTTGCAATATCTCCCCACATCTGCTTAATGCTTTTTCTCACTTTCTTTCACATTCTCTTACATCAGGATTTTTTTCACTCTTTTTCACCTCATTTCCAGGTTAGAAAACTGTTTCTCAGTTGTTTTAGATGAGTTAATTTGAAATAAATATTCCCAAAACAAGAAAACAGCAATGGGACTTTAAAGTGATAATCAGGCTGAAAAGAAGTACGATTTCAAATGAATGCTAATGTTGCTTCATAACTACTGAATGTTTAAATAGTTTGCTACGATGTGATAATATGTAAACTGTGTTTACATCTTGCTGAACTGCTCCAGGGTAGCCAATAAATCAATAATGCAGCTATAAGTGAAATATGTGATCTTTATCAGTAGGTATTTGTTTATTGATACAGTTTCAGGGAAATCTAATGAACAAGGAAACCAAGACTTTGAAATGTAAATGTTTCAATTCTGCTTTTTCTTAAAAATGTTTAAACATTCAAAAAGACCTGTATAATCAAAATTACCTCATATTACACCCTAATTTTAGTCTTTAAATGGGCAATCATTCAGAAACTTGCCAGAGTTACAGCCAGAAATAAAGATCAGCTTATCTGAGGCATCTGTATGACAAGAAGTCTGACTGTTCAATCAGGTAATAATTGCTAGAAATGTTTTCAAAGGTCAGTCTTCAGGGGAGTTTTTACAGAGCAATATTTGAATGACATGTTTTATAGTGGCAGGTTTGAGACAACAGACACTGACTAACACAAACACACACACACGCACCCTCGCATAGTTAAATCCAACCACAGGAGCGTCACACAAGGCATAGTTTGACTTCCTCTGTGCTGTTTACAGCAGACTGCAAACACGCTGCAGTAGATTAAGGTGCTCGTGTTTTTGTATATTTTATTTGGGGGTGTTTTTTTTTTGCATATTTGACTGAGTGATTACAGCATGACTTGAGTGTGTTTGATGACAGAGAAACTGAGAAAGGTAGAAGAAGAAGAAGAATGACAGAAGAAGAGAGCGAGCAAAACAACAACAAAAAAAAAATGCACTCAGGGCAAAACAAACCAGCTATTTACAAGAATCACATACTATGATGTGAAATGTCTGAGAGACTCAGACTGAGAGAAAGACAGAAGGAGAAAAAAGAGACAGAGAGAAAGATCAAGTGGAGGAGGGAGGGGAAAGAAAGGGCTGGGGTTTCCTTGCCTCTCCCTTCTGCAGTCTAATCAAGGTAATGACGCAGGCACAGGAGATGATACGCACATATGCATACACAACCACTTACACACACACACAGTGCAGTACAGTTGCCCCAAACCATCACCCAGCATTTCGCAAACCGCCCACAGCTGCTCGACTGCATCACTCTCTCCTCTGCCTTATTCTCCTTCCCTCTGGGCAAGTTCCCTCACATCTCTCCCTCTGTCTCATTCTTTCTCTTTCTTTCATTCCCCCTCTCTTTCTTTTTCTTATCTCTCCCTCTTTCTCCCAATCTACTGCCTCTTTTATTCCTTCCCTCTCTTTCCCTCCATCATTACATTCATTTATCTTTTATCAGCTCAGCCTTCTACAGAACCGCTTCCAGTAAATGGATTGTGTGTGTGTGTGTGTGTGTGTGTGTGTGTGTGTATACTTACTTAGTTCTTATCCCTTTTGTTCTAAGCTGAAAGATATTCATTGCTGATGCACAGTCATCTACGATTCTCAACAGGATGTGTGTGTGTGTACCAACATGCACATTTGTGTTTGCAGACCTGTAGGCTACACCTCAACCATCCTTCACACTACATCTTGACCTCAAGGCATTAGCAAGAAAATTATTCCAGAGTATCTAAATTTGCTGACAACTGACTGTTCGCTAAACCCTTCCACAGAGCAGCAACTGTCCAATCATAGCTTAGCAACCGTAACTTGTTACATAATGCCTGTTAGCTTTGGATTTGTCTGTCCAAACGTTGATGGAGCTCTAGAAAGACCGATAACACAAACACAAGAACAAATGTGTAAAGAATACATTAAACAGCGTGTTAATCTGCTCTAATGTAAGATGTTCACGATAGTACATCCACAGTGTAATATAGTACTGTATTTCCCCACTGTGTGGAAGCTGCATGGTCATGAATGCTACTATATCAGAGCTTAGGGTAACTCTGTCCTACTATCTAGTTTACACTCCAGCAACCCTAGTCAAACTTGTTATCCAAGATAGCATTAAATTTGCCAAACATCCTAAAAGACTTTTCTCTTATAATGTTAAAAGTGAAACATACTGTTTGAATATAAGAATTTGAAGTATGAAAATCTGACCTCTGTCTGCTTGATCAAGTAAGTAAGCTAAGTAGCCAACCAGTGTAATATTACAATGAAATAAGGTCAGACTCTCATCATACTCTCACCTATGATAGGCCTACTAGGACAAACTAGCTAACGTTAGCTTAATTAGCTAACTAGCTACAGCTCATAAAATCTGCCAGGGACAGTCGTCATTAATTTCAGCCCATAAACTTGATAGTCACCTTCCAGAAATGATAAGACTGCTTTTGTCTACTTCTGTTTGAAATCAAGGACCCATTGTTCTTGAAATGTCTTTGAATTTGGAGTGGTAAATCTGCCAAGCTTGACAGGTATAGCAAACTGTCAAAAAAAATCACATAGTTTCATTGATTATTTTGTCTGTTTGACATGATGAAATGATTTGAATGTTGACATACAGGGTTTGGGCTGATTTGGATGCTTATCTGTGTTATGTAAGTTGGTTTGGTATGTGTGTTTGACTGACACATGGAAAAACATCAGCGTCTGTGGAACATATTGAGGTGACAGGCGGTGAAAAGGTCATGTAGGGTACATCTTCTCACATACAACATGTCTGAAGCTTAGGCTGTGTAACGGCAAAGACGCTTTACCAGGGTGTGTTTGTAATGTTGTAACATACGCTGTGTAACCACACACAGCGTGCCATGTTGCTGTTTTGGGTGTGTCAGTGATGAATGGTTTTTGTGGTATGCCTCATATTCTTGCTCATAACATTTACTGTTAACCATCTGAGTAGATGAGGAGAACAACTCTCTTTATTATGAAGCCCTTCTTTCAAAGTGCAATACAAATTTGAGGTTTCCATCACAGTGACCTTCAGTAAACATTGAAATGACCAGTATAGGCATACTGCAGGTAAAGCACTGTTTAAAACCTTGTCAGCACTCTCACTCTCTAACTACTCATAGCCTTTGTAAAAAAAAAAAAAAAAGAAGCTGTATGTGATTTGCATTCAATCCATCTGTACTGAAATTAAATGAGAAAATGAGAACTTTATATGCACCTTGGCCCAGAACCTATTGCACTTATGGTTAAAAAATAATGATTGGTCTGTGCTGACCTACTGTACTACTGCTTACCTGTTACCCCCATGGTTCTAATCTCTTGTCTTTATTTCCAACAGTGTTTTCTAACAGGGCTAGAGTCAGTAGATTATGTATTTGCGTATGATCCCCAGTAATCGCACAGAGAACGCCTTTGTTTTCTCCCTAAATCCCTTTATATAACATTAATGCATTAGCCTAAATCTTTCTCTCACACTCCTTTTACAAAAGGAGTAAAAGGAGTTTCTACCTGTCAAATTGTTTTATTGGTCTGCTGACTGCTCTGTTCAGCTCTGCACTTGGAATGAATTCAAAGCGTAATCTGCTGCCTTGATAAGATCTGAACCATACAAATCAGCTGCTGTAATGTTATATTGTTGCACATATTGTAATTCCAGAAGAACGTTTGGACATTTATATTGTAAAATTGCATGAACAAGGAGGGGAATTCCAACTTAATGTTCCTCTATTAAAGGAAACAGAGATTAGGATATAAAAAGGGAATTTATGACTTGAAGACTATAAGACATATGAAAACTGAACTTCCCGGAGATTTGTTCAGCTTTTCAGGATGCACGAGGTTTTCAGATGGAGCAGTTTATGCTGATTTAAACGTAAAATGCAATTCGGAAGAACCTATTCTCCAGAAAGTGTGTTTATCTTGCGTATGACAAAGTCCAAATATTATTGTTATGAAAAGCAGACTTTTGGCCATGAAGACAAAAATACAGACCCAATAATCCCATGTGAGACGGTCTATTAAACTAAAAAAATAAATTAATTAAAACTGGGGTACCCTAAAATTAACATTGACATGAAACCTACAAGTTCCAAATAGATCCATTCCTCCATCACTTATTTAGACTTACTACCATAATGAATTATTGATTTACTCTCAAATAAAACAAAAGTGGTGTGGCTTTCAAATTTGATGCATCTAATTAGTGTGATCAAAGACAAGGTTGCTCAACAAATATTTAGGGCTCATGACAGAAAGAAATAAGAGTCTGAGTAAGTGACATCTATGCAGCCTTGTGCAAGAGACACAAAAAGCCACTAGAATGACAAATAGGCAAAGTACTGAATATGCACGAGCACTGTATTGTTCTTAATATATAAAGGAGCAGTATATGAGATACATGACACACACACACACACATACACACACACACACACACACACACACACACACACACACACACACACACACACACACACACAAGGGAACTCTCAGCTTCAAACAAGCGAGGCCATACATAAACACACTAAACACACCAGACATGCACATGAGGGATGTCTGCATTTAAAACAGCCGTATTTCTCAGAAGTGTGCCAGAGAGCGCGAGAGAGAACAATGGCAGAGATTAACCGAGTGAAAAGAAGCTTCCCTCCTCCCTCCACACACACGCACACACACACACACACACACACACACACACACACACACAACAGTGAGCCCTGACCTTTGAAGGAAGGCGACAGATGGGTCTTTTTCTTTGGCCAGGTCCCTGCTAACAGCTGTCCAGGATATGGGGAGGTGAGGTGGGATCTGTGTGTGTGTGTGTGTGTGTGTGTGTGTGTGTGTGTGTGTGTGTGTGTGTTGGGGCTGGGGGGTGCAGGGAGACGTTCAAAGGTCAAACATTCCCTGGAAGAAAGATTTGAAGCACACGCAAATTTATATGGACGTGTACAAAGCGCACACGTGCAGGCAGGCGGGAGCTTGGGCCTAATCTTGCATTCATGTAGACACATCCATATTCATAAAGGTTTCTGTCTGCTTCTGTCTGCCATTCTCTGTTTGTCTGTCCATCTGCCTGCCTCCTTGACCCTTGATCATCATTTCTCTCTCTCTCTCTCTAATCAGGCTATTGTTTTGTCCTGATTAGTCTGGGATTCCCCTCGTCAGCTCAGAAAAAGCAGGATATAGCCCAGACAATGCAGCAATGTTGATTATCACATTTAAGCCTAACTCCAATAACCCAAATCCAAAGTGTTGTGTTTCTTTTACATACAGGTCAATCCTGTAATTCAGAATGCACAGTGCCTCCCCACCATGTGCAGGGGTTTCCCTTCTGCCAGTCTGGACATGTCTGTGCATGTACGAAAGCAAGAGAGAGCTAGAGAGAGGCGGGAAGAGAGATATTAAAGAAGGAGGAATGTAAGCCTTTTTGGCATGAGACCACAGCCAAACTGTAGTTATTATAGCAAAGTTGTTCTCAGACCGTTCTGTGCTTTGCTGTCAACACCAGTTTTCACACTTTCTTCTGTGGATTTGTAAGTCTTGTGAATGAAGTTAAGCTTCTGAGCAGGCAGCTTCTGTTCAGCCAACCTTGCAATTTAGGAAGGTTTGACACAGACACGTACAAAATAAGAAAAAAAGGACTCAGTTGTTGAAAATACTTTGGTGACATGTTATAGCATTCATGCTACCAAACCATATGTGGTGTCTTTGGTATAATGCAGATGACTGATTCCTACTTGTGACTGTTATGATGAGAGTTTATGGAAAATCTGGTCTGGACTGGACGGATTTTGTTTTCACTGAAAAAATCAGAGATGTGGGCAGCGATTCACAAACATTACATTTTGCTTAAAAGCTGGGTAGAGAAAAGGAGACAAGGATAATGGGGCAAGCAAAGAAATTAATTTGAATATTACTGTAGTTGAAGTATTGCCTTTAACTGATGGACCAAACATATGAATAATTGTTGAAAATAACTCAAATAAATGAATGAAATTAGTCTTGGACCTGAATATAGCTGAACTCAATCTTCACCCCGCCCAAAACTCCTTCATTTGAGGGATTTCTGTGGACTTAAGTTATTTATGGAGTCCATATCTTCTGCCACTGGCTAATGGAAAACCACACAAATAAAATTTGCTGAACTGCAGGGACTGCAGCTGAGTGCTTCTGTGTGACCCAAATGCTTAATATATACAGCAGTGAGTTTTCAACACGGCTTCTCAGGAAAAAGAAAACACACTTAAATCAAACATGTATATTTTTGTAAATTCTGTGCTATCTTTTTTGTTTTCACTTTTCTAAATATAGCCCAGGCCACACCACTCTTTGTTTCTAATTCAGATACAACAAACAACAAAGTGTGTTAATGTTGAAGTTTCCATCTCATGTTGCTAGGCAAGCTCTCAAACAGGAAAAAGCACAGAAACATGTTCTACAACTCTTGTCTTTCTTTCTTTTTTGATAAACAATGAGTTTATTCTAAAGTTCCACTAATCAATATTTGTACACTAAGAATGGAAAGGTGTTGCTGGTAGTGTTGAGCCACAGAGAATTATTACTCAATTCTTTATGGAGCTTTTTTTTTTGTTTGCCACTTTTTTGTGTTTTTTACGGCCTGCAATGTTACTGTATGGTTCTGCTCTTGTCAACCCTGTTTTCAGTAGCAGCACGAGCTGTTTTCAGCTAAAAAGCTCTGATTAACCAACTGTAAACTACCCATCCAGCTCCAAACGGCAGACAAATAAGTTACATTCATTCAGAACTGTAGACCTGTCAGCCGCTTTTAACCTGATGGTTTGATCTGCCTGTCATCACACGCGGTTGGTCATTTCAGTGAAACCACTGTGTTGATGCACTGGGAGTCTCAAGAGGGCTTCAAAAATAAAAATTCACAGTAACAAAAGTTAACCTGGCTCAACTTTTGCTGCAATGCAATTTGTCGTCATCGGCCAACGCACTGCACTGGCAAATCAAATACATGGAAGCACACATTCCAGGTAGAATGAGATTGTCAAGGATAAAAGGATAAAATGACTGTTATTGTAATAACTTTCCAGAGTTGTGAAATCCTGTTTCATACTGTAGTAAAATGAACCGCTGTGAAGTGTTTTGGCATCTGACAAGCCTTAAAACCTTTGGATGCATTACTCAAACCAGACTTCCTGAGTCTTATTTCATCTTGTCATTGGTACCCTGAAGCAACACGCTCACACCAATGCAGCCCCTTTAGTTTTTTAACACAACGTTTTGTACATTTTGTGCACTAGCTGCAACACCTTAAGCAAAAATATGTCAGGATGTCTGTCAGCTTGTTAGGGTGTTCTTCTGCCCCAAGTCAGTTTCTCATGAGAACACCTGAGGTGGTTTCACTGGTGTTTCATATTAGTTTAGGATTTATGCGTGTGTGTATTATGCATGTCTTTGCACTATGTGGATGTGTTTTATAGGTGTGTGTGTGTTTTGTGGGTGTGAGGGAAAGTGTGTCTGTTTACCCACAGAACTGGATTTTAATTCAAGGGCACATCTAAAACAGCAAGGTTACCTAATGATAAAAAAACAAATGCCAGAGACAGAACCGACAGAGAAGGTCAAACAAGTTTGGAGCTGAAATTCTATTAACACAAGGTTGATATTGGAACACTGACAAGGGTGAAACTGATAAAGCCTCTAAGAGAAGAAGGGAGACGATGTCAACAGCAATACATCAGCATTCCTGCTATGAAAAGCTGCAGCTAACAGTTCAGATAACAGTTAATGATGGGTAACAAAGAAGTTTCTCCTCAATGATTCCAATTTGTTATTTGTTTGCACCTTTTAAAATTGTTGACACTGGCTACATTTATGGAGAACTGTTTTGACCCAGTCTCTCAAGCAACATGTTTTTGGGTCTACTACTCTATGTTCAATGTATAAATCAATGTATTACTGGAATAACACAACTAATGTCCCGCTCTGATTGACAGAAGCTCAGTTAAGAGTTATGTCTTACTTTACTTTAGTTATAAACTGTTGCAACATCTCATTTTTTAAACATCTTGTTGTCTGGCAAATTTCAGATTCATGAATTGGATGATGACAACAAGCACCTGCAGCTCCTTTACTAGAGAGATACATATCCATATATACTTACATAAAGATTAAATGAATATTGTGGCAACATGCCACTGTCACTTCATTTGAACGTGGGAAGCCGACTTGTTTTTGTCAATTCTTTTGTCTATGTTTTACTGATGTCTATCAGACAAGCCCTACGTATTGATTGGCCTTGATCCTGTGTGAACTCCTTGAGGCTTGTCCCAACCTGCAAATCAATATGAGTCCCAGTGTACCAACAGTGGAGCACACAGAGATAAATGGGATGTGTGTCGTGATTACTGCGCCCTTTGAAAAATCTGTTAATATTGAAAACACAGAAAAGAAAAGCTTCCCTCTGGAATGCTTTTTACTTAAACAGGTGGTTTCTTATCCACAGTGTTGAGAAAATTGACTTGAAGTCTGGTAGGTGGGACGGGTACTCACATAAACACACAACACAGAGAGACAATAATCACACATAAATCTCTTGGCATGGAAGAGCAGAGCAACAGATGGGAAACTACAGACTACTCTCTAATGGCACAGATGAAAGTGACAATTGATATATCCTCCACACACACACAAACACACCAAACAATCTGCTGCAGTCTCCACAGGCTACAGTTAGGTATTGCCTAGAACCGTGACCCTGCAGTTCTGCAGAACACATTTCTTACCACAGGTACATTCATAGCGATACACACATTTTCACACCACATACAAACATGCATACACAACCTCTCAAACTATTTATTGGACCAAGACAGTTTTCCACATTCTTCACCTACTCACAAGCAGCTTTCCAGTCAAGGAACAGGTGGCTTTTTAGCCGGCTTGCAGTTAAAACGTTGACTCATCTCTGCCCTCCAAACCTCAAAGGCAGAATAAAAACTTTTATATTTTCAGTTTCCTGGTCTGGCTAGTATAGTCTGTTTAATTGGTCCCTTTCAACTCAATTGCAAAATATTTCGTTTAGTTCAAGTTTCAAGCTACTTCTTGGTAGGTTGCCACATTTTTTGTCAAAGTCTGCCCAAGCTGTTCAAGTTCAGAGCAAGAACACTGAGACTGACTGTACTGTCTGATTCACTTCAGAGTACAATCTAATTTTACTGCAGCTGTTGTGGAACAATATATAATTTGGTGTGTGTTTGTTTTTATCCAAACATTAAAAATAGCATTGCAATAGAAGCAAAAGCACCACACTTGGCACAAAAGCAGAAGATCTATTTTGCAAACTGCTCAGTGAAAACAGCTGGTTTGGTAGTGCATCAACACATTCCTCTGCCCCCCACTATATCTTGTCTTCTCAGGCAGGCATACTAAGAGGACAGGTGTGAGCCTATTGCCCCCACATATGCACACAGCGGGATTGGGATTTCAACAATGTCATTCAGTGGAGTTGAATAGGAGTCAGTAGGGGCCCCGCTCTGTCCTGCGCCTCTGGTTGACAGACAAGCAGCCGTGTCTTTGTGCTGAGCCGAGGGGCCCCGGATCACTCAGCAGAGAGGAGGAGGTGGAGGAGGAGACGGTTGGTGGGTTTATGGGGGTTTTAGCAGTGGCAATCACCGGAGTCTGTAGTCACTTCGTTAAGACAGGAGGAGCAGGAGGAGGAGGGAAAGGAGGAGGAGCAGTGGCGGTTATGGTTTTGTGGGGCTGAAATAGTGGCAGCCGTCGAGGCTTAAGGTCATGTGTCATGTCAGCGTTCGTTGCTTTCGTCATAGCAGATGGAGTTTTTGTGTCCCTTCAACTTTTGGTCTGTTTCTGCATCTACTTTACTGTTTGTACCTTTTTATTTTACTCTTCCTATGTACACACTGTTTAAAATAAGCTTGTTTGCTGGCATCCATGCGACTATATGTGCATATGTGTACTCTTGTTTGTGTGTGTGTTTGTGTGTGCAAGGCAGGGGTGGGGGGGCACTCTGGTTGATCCCACCTGCTGAGGACCATACAAAGCTTTGCAGTGTCGACGTGCCACAATGCCCCAAAGCTGCTGCTCCTGCTGCTGCCATGGAGTCTGCTGCTTTCAAAGATCTTTTCTTTTTTCTTCCGGCCTATCTGCTGCGACCATAATAAACACTTCTCTAAAAGGATCTCTAAACCCAGTCTGCCAGGGGTCATATGAATATTAATACATGGCACACGCAAATGCATCCCCCTTCACAAAGCTGAATCTGGTTTTCCAAATCCTTTGCAGCTTGAAGCACAGGCACCTATCTAGTTAAAGGGTCAGTCTATTGAAATCACTACAGCCCCTGTGGTTGCCAGTGCTTTCTGAGAGAACGTTGAATGAGCTAATGTTGCTACACATGTATACAATGCCAGCTACAAGAGATATCTTTAGCATATATTGCCAACCTATGAAAATGTGTTAAAACTTAAGTAAAACTATGTATGCCTCTAATCTTGTCTTCTCCAATCTAACAGCCTCCACTTGACCCCATCACTCTTTTCTTTTTTGCTCTGTTATTCTTTCTGTGCTCAGTCTACCTCATATTAGGTTTGCTACCTTTCAGTTTCAAAACAGTGTTAGTGTTAGAAGACAGCCTTTGCTGCTGCCTTGATAGTTTAACTTCTAGCCTAGCCTAGCTAACTAGCTTAGCCTCTAGTCATCCACAGTTAGCCTCTCCAACTTAATTATGATGGTTTGTGCTAACTCTTCTACCATTGCAGGTCAAGTGTCTCTTCCAGAGACGGGCAACAAGCTAGCTTCAGCCCAAGGCTTGATAGCAGGCCTGTTAGCAGGCAACAACTGGTTGTGTGGCCTGGTCTGTATGCAATCAACCCACCCGACTGCAAACCAGTTTTCAACCCTTGCCAGGTCCGCTGGTAGTCTCTGTTTCTGCATATTGTAAAAAACGTGCATGTCAGTTCATCCTGGAAGAGGAAGTGAGAGACTTTTTCATTAAACCGAAGGTCTACGAGTTTCGTATGCTGTACAGATTGGAAAGCCTTGAGGAAAATGTGTGATTTGTGATTTTGGGCTATATGAATAAAACTGACTTGATTTGCCTTCTGGCGGGTAAAGATTTGTTCGTCATGTTAAAATGACCCATGCATTTAGTTTTATAATAATGTATGATCTAATTGCAATACCAGACAGATGAATAATGAGATGAAGGCCTAATCTGAATGTGAGACCTTGGGGAATGTTAGCTGAAATTGTTTGATGTATCACACAGCCACATTCACACATACATAAGGCCATCTCATCACCAGTTATGCTCCGGGCCAACTCTCAGGCACATTTTTAAATATAATTTGAGCTTAAGAATTCACAGCATCTCACACAGACTTGGATGATTCACTGTTCTTGCAGGGAGTGACTAAAAGCAATGAGACACACCAGCTGCAGGGTAGCAGAGTTTGTTATATTAAAGATATGAAATATTTAGACTCCCTGTAAGTGTGATTGTACCAGAGCTTGGCGTACTCAGAGAGGTTCACTGAAGAAAAGCAATGCATTCTGGTTAGAGAACAAGGAAAGCTTGAGGAACAAGGAAAGCTACTTGACTGGCAGTCAGTCATCTTCCACCGTGTGTGTGCATATGCAAAAGGATGCACAAAATCAAAAAGGCACAAAAAGGCAGACAGGCCGGAAGCTTTTGAGGATGAGAGAGAAAGTGAAGGAAGTCTGTTAATGGTTCACTAACGTCTTTACAGTATCAACTATGCCTGACACTTTAAGAAAACAGGAATTATATTTAGACCTTGAGGCTTTGAAATGCATTAGATCTTACTGTAACTCGACTCGAACTGTAACTTCCCTGAGCTGATCATGTTCCCATTCATAGTTATTTCCCCATGTTTATTTTCTGCAAGGTATTACTTTTAGTATCTAATGCATGAGTCAGCATGAATGAATCAAACGAATTAAGCACACACTGATCCATTAACCAGAGGATGACGATAGCGAGGATGACAGGTGTGGTCGTAACCCTGTTATGTAGGCAGATCACGTCTGCTGTGACATAATTGCGCTGCTCTCTCTCTCTTCCTCTCTTTTTCTGTCTCCATGTCTTGCCCTCTATTTGGTATTCTGCTGCTGCCTCTAGTCCAAGAGACACCGCTCTATTCCCAGCTTGGTTTGAAGCAAGAACGAGGGAGGGAAGGAGAAAGAGAGAGGGAGTAGAAGTGCTTGAATGAAAGAAAATTTAGGGGTGGAGTAAAGGTCAAAGCAAGAAAGGAAAAAGGGAAAAATGAAGTGAGGAAGTGATGCACAGAGAGACAAAGAGAGGGCTGAATGAGAGAGAGGAAAATTGTGCACCCTGGTCTCTGATTTTTTATTCACCAAAGAAGTACCTCTGGGAACTGCTTGTCTGTGTCTGAATGCATGGATGGATGGCTGGCTGCGTGTAAAGGAAGCTAGTACATGTCTCTCCTCTCCTTGGTATCTTCCTCTCTCTAGCACAGCAGATCCCATGTGCCGAAAGAGACATGATGCACACTGTCATACTGTCCTACTCCATCATTCATGCATTCCTTCTTGCTCTCTCCCCTTCTAAACCAGTCTGTTTTCACAAGTGTACCAACAGTTTTCAGTACTGTAGACCAAACATGGGCTCACAAAAGGACATCCACAAATATTCAATCACATTTCATTGACCTCAGTGTGGAAAAAATGCTGATCTCAATTCAGTTCAAGGCACAAAAATGCATTGCATATTTCTTTGATTGCATGCCCAGGGCTAGAAAATATGCACGCATTTACAAAAGCAAGGATGCTCTGTGACAATATCTATTCATTCAGCAATGAGAGGCCACTCTGCTTCAATATACTCATTGAGAAATGCAAGGACATTATTTTATCCATTCATTTAGGACTGGACAGAAGCACTGCTGTACTGTCAGTGAAGGAATGCATACTGGCAGTCATGATTTATTCTAACCTAATTTTCATCCTGCGTAGATCCGCTCTGACAACAGATGCATGAGGTACTTCATCTGGAGCTTGTATTGATTACATGTCTGTTACTCTCCCAGAGTACTGGTCTGGCTGGGGAACCTTTGGCTTTTCTAAATTAACATTTTACTCAAAATGTTGAAAAACAATTGGAATGCAAGCTACTTAAAGCGGCTATAATAACAATATTTTCATAATAATAATGAATGTAAAGGAGCTGTTCAGAGTGATGAACCCAAAGAGAATTATCAACTCTCCTTTTTCTCTCAGCTTTAAGGGGCTTTATAGCTTCTTTCAGCCCATTGTTTTTTTTTCCAGCCCGCAACTTTACTGCCTTTGTCATTCTAACTGCTCTCATAGCATTGCTTTCAGTCATAGCTGGCAGCTGCTTTAAAAAAAAACAGCAAAAAAACCTGAAAACTAAACACCCACCTGACCAGCACCAATTTGCAGACAGATAGCAGACAGACAAAGTTAGTGACTAGCTTTTAAAAATAGTGTTTAGCAGCTTAAGAGCCAAATATTTAGTTGATGGAGTTGGTGAGGACCAAAATCAGAGCTAAAATGAGCGTGAATATTTGACTTACATTCATCAGGTGGCCAGAAACGCGACTCCAAATGAATGCTAATGTTGCTCCATATCTGCTTAACTAAGCAACTGTTTGCTAATAAGTTTGCCATTTCAACTTTATGAGGTGATAATACATCAGTGTTATTTTCACTGTTTGTTTTCACTGTAGCCAAAAAATCAGTTATTGCAGGTTTAATACAACAAAAAAGAGGTCATTGACAATGAGGGGATTGTTGCAAATGTACAGTAACACATTAATAGATGACAGAAATATAGGACTCAAAGTAAAAGTTGGTAGTCTGGAATTCTGCTGTGCTTTCTGACTTGCAGTGAATTTTTAAATACAGTAATGATGTGTGAAGTAAGATTAAGTATTAAAAGTTTAACTTTGTGCTTCATTAGGGTCACATTGTGAGGAATGGTTTGGTCACTCAAGCATATCTAACAAAGTTATAGAATATAAAACAATTGGTGATTCATAGCGAATTAACCTCTACTGATACGCCAGGTTTGAGATTAATTAGACATTCCTCAACTGCAGTGACATTAGTTGAACTTCATTGTACGGTGGTTACCCCTTTTGTTCTCTAAATGTAAAATATGTGCATGCTGACTCTTTAAACAGATGTGCTCTTTTCTAATATTTTCTGTCAGTTTTTATTTTAGGAACCTGAGGATAGCTTGTTGGTCGGTTGTTTCTGCAGAGAACAACCCCAATTGATGATAAGTCCCTGTGGGCTCGGCATGAACATGCAAACTTTTATTTCCAAATAATGTTACAACCACTATGTTAATCATTGTATCCCATACATCTAGTGCAGAAAATGGCTAATGCTAAATGTGGATACCATGTGTTTGACCTCCCTATTCACTGAATGCTAAAATAACAAAAGTATTGATCAATATGAGTTGTGTGTTTCATCTACAAAGTGCCTCAAGGCACAAAGGTAATGTACTTTTTCATGCGTATAATGGTTCTATACTGAACAGTATGTGTGACGATTAAGCATCAGCGCATGGCATCATTTACGTACAATGGCTACGTCAGTTCGGTCTGGATGTATTGTGTAGAGTCATGCTGCACACACACTCGTATCCTACTGACCAAATTACAGCTGCTATGGCAACTGGATCATAATCCTCTTTTTTCTGTTGTCTTTTTCTATGAACAAGCTGTGGGTGTGGAGAACTAAACAGCAGATGTTCAGATATATTTTTCAAACTTTCACATCTCCTTTTCAGCGGGTTTCTGCAGTACATTCTATATTTTCTTTGTCATTCTTTCCTTGTTTCTGACCACACAACTTACAAAAGTGTCTTCTAAAAATTTTTAGAAGACACATTTGTAAGTTGTGTGGTCAGTGGTTCAGCCTCTTTTCTTCATTCTGGGAGATACAAAACTTGCATAATTTACACGGAAATCCACCACAGTGTGATATTGTGGTCTTGATGTTCAGTTCAGTTCAGTTTGTTCATATTTTTGCTAGGCTAATCACATGATGAGCGCATGTCTTGTGGTTTAAAATCAGAAAATCAAGTTTGCTTTAAGTGCAACAATTTCCCTTATGATAGTACTGAAGTAACTTTAATTTTGTTATATATGCAGTGGCAGTACAGTGTGAAATGTGGCAGAAGCACCTGTGTTTTTTTCTGCCATTTATAAACTCACTCTCTGGACAAATAACTGACACATACTGTACATTTCTTTATTTTGATCTGTACATGCTGTTGCACCTCTCCCCCTCTCTTTTACCAGTGCAGTTACTTTTATAGTGTCGGAGCACAGCGGCAAGTGTTATCAGCACTTGACTACTTCTAGATGCTGTGGGTGTTCATCCTTGTCAAGTGGAATGTCTTATTCTCAGTGGGCAGTTTTATGTGACTCATAATCATCTTTATTATTGTGCCTCTTCTTACATAACTTCGAAATACTCTTCCACAGTCTCTTCATACAGCTGATGAGAGTACCGATCATAAAAAGATTTCCTTGAGAATGACCTCGGCCTCTCCTGATTTTAACAAACCAGGTGATTACTCTCAGGGGAAAACACACGTCACTGTGCTTTTTTTTAATCATCATTATGTAATCTTTAATGAAAACAAGCTTTTGCCCTCTCTGGGATTAGGGGCTATCACAGCTGGAATCTAAAATCCCCAATACCAAACTTGACTGAGGAATTCCATTTAACCATTAGCTGATGTCTGTCACTGTTTTCCCAGCTGTGCTGTATTGCATGTGACTGTTCCTGAAAAGTGAACAGTCACATGCAAGTTTCAGAAATGCCCTTCGTAACCATAACTGTAACGTGTAATGTGTGATTTCCGCTGTAGACCCCCAGCATCACATGTGTAGAGCTGCCTGAGAGAGTAGCTGTGAAGAGTTCACACCAGCCCACCATAGATCATTGGCCCTGCATGAGGCCAGGCTCATGAATCACCCACGAGGTGTTAAATACAAACACAGATAGCACAAACCCCAGTAACACACACCTACATACCCCTGCCTTCAATAATAAAACAGTATGGGGTATGTACACTGCACCGTGAGGGCTGCAGACGGTCTGATCTCAAGGAAAAACACTTACAATATTACACTAATTATTCTTTTAAATTATTAAACATTCCAAATATTTATATGGAAACATTAGGAGTGGTCAAATTAAAATCACAGGATTAGACAAAACACGCAGATCAGATAAGGAATTGTATGCTGCAAGCAAACTGCAAGCAAAAGCCAGAGTTTTCAGAGTAGGAATCTGCTGAATTCACCTATGTTTAAGTGGCATAAATGGCTTTATTAAACATGACAGGATAGAGCTGCAATGCTCATGCAATATTTAGCACCTAATGTACAAAAGGGCTAATGTTACTTGTGTGAGAGGGGGCCTCTGTGCTTTCAACCCAAGCTGCTGGTTGATAGTTTGGAACACTCACAGTTCATTTCTCACTACGTGTAGAGCTAACTTAATTGTGTATAGTCTTGGTTAGCGTTAGCATTGCTACTAGCTATTGTTTCTCACTGGAATTCCATGTGACACGTTAGCTAGTGTTGAAGTGAGAAGAAGTCCGTCCTCAGGCCAGTTGTAGAGAGCAGACTCCTCTCACTTGAACTTAGTCTTCTTTCTACTGGAGTCTCGAAAAGTTTCAAAGTATTCACTGGAGAACGGTCAGAGGTTGATGCAATAGAGTTTATTCCTTAAAACAAGGTCAAAACCCGAGTTGGTCCCGGAAACCAACTGATGAACAAAGGCACATACATCATCTTTTAAAGGCTAACAAAGTCTGCCTCTTTTGGGTGGAGTAAATCAATCTCTCCACCTATTGTCTTAAAAACATCCTATCACATTTGCCAAACATAATGGTGTACGTATTTGTACGTATATGTATTTGGGTCACTGTGCTCGGCCCCCACCTTCCTTACTTTTTGCTTTCTGCTGACGTGGCTAGTTTTTTTGGGCAAGCCAGGTTTTGCTGTAGCGCTAGCCCCCTTCTCGCTCAGGGCTGTAGCCTACTCCTGCTCAGTCTGTGCACCAGTAGCTCCAGTGCCTCCCACCCTTTCCGTTTGGCCATGCTCTCCTCTCTGCCACCTGTAGAACTCTGCCGTCTCAAACTGTGTTTTTTTTTAAAAACCTTGGCTCTAAACCAAATTACTGTGTGGGGTTTTTAACAGTGTTACAGCCCTCTGCTCCAGCCTAGACCACAGTGTAGCCTTTTTTTTCTTAACAGTGATATTGATGTTACATTAAATCCAGTACACAGTCTCCTTTAATTCCTGCAACCTTTTTCCCTAGCTCTACTTAATACATGAATCACACATTACTATCTCTACGTTATACTTTTTATATACAATGCTTGGAAGAAAAACCACAACACTAGTCAGAGCTGATAGGCTAAGACAGGCATGTGGAAAATGCAAGGACTACACACAAAATGACCTCTGAACAGTATGTTGACTGGTTTCCAGAAAGTTGCTTTATTTCTAAATACTGAAAATATCCATATATAAGCTACCATTACATTGTGGCATCGTATCTTCTAGCCTGTTTGTAAATGGCAAACACGTCTATTACTCTTAGAAGGTAGAACAAGGCGCGCATTTATTATCTCTCTCTTGTGCTGTAGCCTGTACATTAATTAGACAGCATTCAGTTCACACTTGAACTGTGTTTAAAGTGTTACAGAAGTGTCTGTATAGGTCCAACATAGTAAAATTGCCCTACTTTGAAACAGACATGTAAAATTGCCAACATATTTATGTAACGAGGTACGATGTATGAAAGGGGGCTTTTTGTTTGCACTGTGCAACCAAAACCAGGATTTTCCAAGCTACTGTTTTTAGCTTTGCACCTGGGACTACACCAGACTCAGCAAGGGGGAGGATCCTCAGGATGAAATAGTGGGGACCTAGTTTCTGGAAAATACATCAGAGGGAGAGAGAGAAAACAAGAAAGAGAGACAACAAGAATGAGGCACAGCGAGTGAGAGAAGCAGGTGGTCACTGGAGAAAACATTAGGGACACTTCTCAACAAAGTAACTCCCCATCTTCTCTCTCTCTCTCTCTCTCTCACACACACACACACACGCAGATCACTGACACACCAGTCCATGAGTTGGACGAAATGCAACAATCAACAGTCGTCTAGTGTCCAAATACTGACCAATAAACTTTAGTGATGAAAATTCAGCAAAAGCTTCCAATATGAATATGATTATTGACTATAAATGTTAACATACACAAGTCCACCCGACTGCACACGTGAAGGCAAATGTAGAAGAAGTAAGCACTCAGAGGATATGAATATGGATTAACACAGGGTGACTCACCAAGACACACACTCATAGTGTAATTATGGGTTGTCGCATTACCATGGCAACACATCCTGTAATGTGATAATGCCTCATTTCTGTGTGTGTGTGTGTTTGTTTGTGTGTTAGTGGGTGGAAGGTGGCAGTAATGTCACACTTGCCCTTAATTGCACAGAGTCAAACAGCACAGATATTTTCGATGTGACACGGGGGCTGCTTGGTGAGAACTTCCTTGGAAAGAAATAGCTGCTATAATGACTGGACACTTACAGTGTGTTACTAATTTTAAAGTTCATACTGACATTCAAATATTTCTGGAAAAAACATATTACCATGTGGTCAACACAGAAGCTGCAGTAGTGGATGCTAAGAGCAGTTATCTTAACCTTGTTCACGCTGATCAAAGAAATATGGCAATTTAAGAGTTGTTATATCTGTAAGTTGACTTACATATACTTGTTGATGTAGTCCACACTTGTCACCATTTTTCTGTCACTTTTTTTCATTAATGTAGCTAGACTGTTAGCAAGCTATGTACAAAGATGACGCCCTGATTCTTAATGCTAAGCACTGATTGGTCCATTGTTTCAACAGCTGTCAGTGGTCACAACACCAGAACAATTGCTGATGTTGATGATTCAGAGGTCTGGAACCAGAAATAACTTAAAATTGTTACTTTCATTCAGAGACCATATTAGCATTAATCTGAGTCATACACATTCTCACACCACATATTACTTATGTTTTTCTTACTGTGTCTGCACAACAGTGAATGAAAAATGTTGCAAGATAAAACTTTGACATAATGTACGGCTTGAATATTGAGTTGATGGTAGATACAGATGTGTCAGTTATAAAGCCTATGTATGTGTGTGTGAGCATAACTAATGTGCATGTGATATGGTACTATGTGATTATTTTGTGTTATATGATAAAAACTCAGTCAGTATTTGTGTGGGTGTGTGTTTGTGTGTGTGTGTGTGTTTGTCAGTGTCTGTATCTGTCTGCAATCTCTGTCTCGTCAGACACACACTTAGAGGAACACAGCTGGAATGCAGCGTGTGTGTAGTCATATGAGGAAAGGCGTGTGTGATTTATACACATGTGTCATGTGATTAAGATACGCTGAGTTGACAGTATATGGAGCAATAAATTCCACAGGAGTCACTTTTAACTCTAGCGCTGGTGAGAACAGGTTAACTAATGACAATCTCTACTGAAAGCAGGAACACACACACCCACACACACACACACAAACACACACACACACACACACACACACGCGCGCACACACAGATAACAGACGTAGATGAATATTCAAGACCAATTGATTCCCTTTTTAAATGTATTTTAGATACTAATGTCTGGATGTCACAAAACTTTTTACTGCTCAACCAGGATAAAACTGAAATTTTAGTCATAGGTTCTAAAGCTCAGAGAGAGAAACTGGTCGCAAAATTAAATTCCCTTGGACTTACCCCAAGCAAACAAGCAAGAAACCTTGGTGTGGTCTTTGATTCAGATCTGAACTTCAAGGCTCATATGGGGTTTGTGACCAAATCTGCTTTTTATCACCTTAAAACTATTGCTAAAGTGCGACCATTTCTCTCTCTGAGTGACACAGAGAGACTAATGCACGCTTTTATATCGAGCAGGCTGGACTACTGTAATGCTCTCCTATCTGGTNCCCAAAAAAGTTATAAATCAGCTACAGCTGATTCAAAACTCTGCGGCCCGAGTGCTGACCAGGACCAGAAGGAGAGAACACATTACACCCGTTTTAAAGTCCTTACATTGGCTGCCTGTCAGTTTCCGTATTGATTTTTACTTGTTTTTAAAGCACATCATGGTCTTGCACCGGCATATACTGTATGTCTGACATGCTTACGGTGTATGAACCAGTGCGGCCCCTCAGGTCCTCTGGCACGAGTCTGCTAGTTGTTCCAAAGTGCAGGACTAAAAGCTTTGGTGAGGCAGCTTTTAGCTTTTATGCTC
>LKNJ01000650.1:68452-87726 GCA_002120245.1 Maccullochella peelii | reverse complement strand
AAACTTAAAACCTACCTCTTCAGCCTGGCTTTAGATTAATAATGTTTTGTAGACATTACTTACTTTATTTTACACTTTTAAACTACTTTAATGTATTTTTGTGGTAAAATCATATTTCATTTCTTTTATCCGTTATTTTATTATTATTTTATTGTTATTGTTTTTGTCTTTTTAATCTATTTTATCTAGTTTTTAGTCTAGCTTTTATTTAACTCTATTTATTTTCTTAATTTTTTTTTATCATTGTTTTTATTATTATAGCTTTTTTAGTCTATTTTATGACATTTTCATCATTTTTTTTGTGTGTGCACTGGTTTCAAATTGTTTTTTGGTTGCTGTTGTTTTTATGGTCTACACTTGTTTCTGTCTTATTGTTGTTGTTTTTATATTCTACACTTGTTCTGTCTTATTATCATATCATCTGTGAAGCACTTTGAACTGCACTTACCTGTATGAAAGGTGCTAAACAAATAAAGTTTGACTGACTGATTGATTGAGATATGAATATTCATGACATAACAAAATATTCACAACAGATCAGAGTACAGTCTACAGTTTCATCCCAGCAAAGATTAGCTTGGAATATGTGCAGCCTCTCAGAGTGGGAGTGCTGACTGCTAACAGGAAAAAGTGCCAGAGAACATTTCAGAGCTTGACACAGACTGATACAAACTCTCTGAACTGAACTCTATCCAAACCTACACCCAGACTCAGGGTTAATTTAAAACTTTTATAGAGAGAGAGAGAGAGATATCTCTGTGGCTGTAAATTCCAAGGCTTGTGGACGGATGATAAAGAATGATAATTAACATGATTTATTGACGCATGATGAATACAAGTAGGTGGAATTCATTCTGATGATCCTTTTTGTTTTCATTTCACAAAAGCAGTTATGATGAAACCGTCTTTCAATGGTGTGTGAGCAACAATGTGATAATGATTATGTAATCCATTGTGTGTGTCTATTTGTATGTGTGTGTGTGTGTGTTGTTACTAGTGAACAGGCTGGAACAGTTGTGTGCAGATCCACAAAATCTTGAGTGCTGGAGAGAAAAAAATCAACGTGAATACAATAGGAAAGTACCCGCACACTGAAATCAATAAGTGTTTGTGTGGTGGCAACAAATACCCACATATAGTATAAACAAATGTTCTTGATATTTTCACTGGCATTTTGTGGCCTACCGATTGAATCTTTATTTCCTTCATGTGGGAATTTGCCTGAGGGAGACCGGTGCAAAAGTGTTTGTTGGATGGTCAAACAGCGTCTGAAACCCCCTCCTCCCCAGACCTTTCTGACCTCAGAATTTGGGGACTGTGTGTGGCAATTTTTTGGACTTTCCAAAACCGACAATCTGAGTAAGCGGGGTTTGAACTTCTCTCTCTAGCTTTCTTTTTTCATTTGTTACACAACTATTTCTGGCACTCTTCGTATGAACAAATGAGCGCAACACTATGAATATCTTCCAGTCTGAAAAAGTATGTCGTTATCCACATACTTAAATGATGATTGCGTCTCGTCCCTCCCTGTGATGGCTAGCTTTTCAACCAGTCTTCAATTGTGGCTCGATAACAGCCAAAACTCTTTTTCCCCCAGTTCATACAAACTAATTATTTTTGAACATATCCTGCTAAGGGTAGGGGTAAATTTTCTTTGGATTCACATCTGTTACTGGTGAAAACAGAACTATCTAAGTAAATACATAAAGATAATCTAAAATACTTATGGTTAGAGTCAGGATCTTCCCTTCCTTCTGTCAATCTCAGAGAGTTCAAACAAGGTTCCTCTAATTTACAAAAGTAAAAGAAAGTGCATAAACAAAATTAAGCATGAATCAATTACTGTATTGGCATGTTTGTGGGGGTGTTTATTGAGAATATTGTGATTTCAGTGTTTGCAGCTTTTGTGCTCGGGTTGCTAATTTGGATCTGATGACGTTCAGACTTCCCTTAACAATGTCATGGGTTTTTACTGTGTTCCTAGTCTGACTCACAGGAGGTAGGCTGTGGGTATAAGCCTGCCATTGGCCGAATATTTCAATCGGAATTCTCCTCCCCTTCCACTATCTGCGTGTTATCATTTACACTATTTTGCAAGTGCACCGTCGCTGCATCCTGGGCTGCACCCCGAAGACGATTATCATTGGTTAAGAAATACAGACAAGCCGAAGAGTTTTTCCCCCTATACCAGAATGATAATGGGTTCTGCCAGACCTTTCTCCAGCGCTTGCACAGCGCTAAAATGAAGTGTGGAGATCTGGTCTGGCTATGCGAGACTACTGTGTTACTAACTCAGTCTTCTTTTACCAATTGACTGCCCTTTGACTGGCTGCCCTTTCACTTCCCTTTTCTCATTCCTTCAAATCTCTGTAATCTGAGAAAGGTCACTATATAAAGTGAAGAGTGTGTTGTAGCACACATAAACTGAAAGAAACAGAAATAACATAATCTAAGATCATTTTATTTGATCGTAAGTTTTTACAGCACATGAGCATTTGAGCTTTTCATAAGATGTTATATATGTGATATTGGCGGAGTAGATGAAATGTTCAGAAGTGATGTGTTTAGACATGTTTTTCAATTCTGGTGGTGCTAATTGTAGGAAATGTTATTTCCTACCATGATCTTGCAGTATTTATCAGTTTTGTTTGAACAGGAAAATGCACGCTGGTAAACCCTGAAAAGATTACAGGAAAAGAGGTAAACCCCGCAAAGTCAGGTAGAGAAACCTTTGGGTCTTTCAAGATAAAGTACTTAACTTCTCACTTCAGTTTCAACCATACGCCAACACACACACGCCTCCACAAACACGCACACACAGTTCAGATGTGAGTTATGATTTTCTAGGATCAACTTTATTGAAAGATTGATTATGAATACACACAGTGGGTTGTTCTGTTGAAGGTGGCACCCGTGGGACAGCCCCGCAGTTTATTGAAATACATCAAAGGCCATTATGAAAAGCAACAGAAGCTGTGGTGGGGAGATCCAGAGCTGGGTAGCTGGGTGTTTTGCTGACTAAAAGAACTCTTGTTGTCTGTCCTCCACACTCACTTTTTTATGTGACAACTGTGTACCATATTATTAAATTACATCGTGACTTATCTAGTTCCTCCTCTCAGAATTTCCCTGTTTCGATAGTTAGTTAGAAGTTACAGAAACTAAAACGCACAAGTGAAAATGCCTTCAGCTGTTGGACAAATTTGCATTTCAATGAATTAATGTTAAAAAAAACTTACAGGTAAGGTTTATGTTTTGTGTTCCGACAGTGTATCTGAACCAGACCCATGCTACAACTATGCTACGAGCTCGTGTGATGCTCATGAAATATAGATCCTTGTAAAGATTATTATTTTTAGTTGTCTCCACATTAGTGTGCAGAGAATTGTCTCTGCTTTCTTGTTCCAGAACGGGTTTGTCGCAACAATCCTACTTGGCCTGGTATTACTGGTAGCTTATGGTGGCTAGTGTTGGCAAGCAGCGTATGGTTTGGAGATATTTACTGACCATCAACAGATAGCTTCACCCCTGTGACTGCATGTAGCCCTCCAAAAGTCCTGTCCTCACTCTCTCTTAACATAACCAAGTTATTTTAAATTGAGACCACATTTTATCCTCAATAAATTTCATCCCTACATCCAAACTTATTTAAGACAGATACAACGTTATCTTAAAATGTATTAATTATATGTTAATTATCCCACTGCAATGGTCAATTTCTTGCACCCTCCGTACAAAACAAACAAATTAACTTATATAACATATGGTTCCTAGTGGTTAACCGCTACCATCTACACTATCCTGTTTCTCAAATAAGCTCGGGATGGGATCCAAAATGGGCGGTGGACAGAAAAATCATTCATCATGGTTTCAGCTCTAGGGGCTCACGGGGTCCAAGACCTCTCCTGTAGTAAACAGAGTCATACAACTATTCTTGCTGTCGGCACAGGACAGCTTGAAATATAGCACAATAATCCCATTATCACAGCTCTCTGAGTTTGCTTCCAGTCAGTCAGCCAGTCAGGTTGTGGGTTTTCCCCTCATTCCTCCAGGATTAGATTAAATTCTTCTGATCTCTTTATGTGTATTGTTGTCAGCTTGCCTTGGGGTTTTATTTGTAGACAGTAAAGTAGCGTGCTGTCCTGTCCGCCCCTAGTGTGCTGTTTTTGGCTTCATACAATTCTGTCACAAGTACTGTATGTCATGACATCATTCGCTGAGCCTTACTAATAAATGTAAATCAACTAGAAAAGAGAGTTTCTGCCCCATTTATGTTTCTATGTAAATTCACCGAAAAATGGGGATTTTATCAGCAGAAGTTCTATCTCATAGTCCTCTTTCTTTCCTCTAACTACCTGTGTATGCAGGGGAATCACATCGTAGGTACTTCCCGTGCTGTAAATCAAACATTTTCCCTTCATCTTTCCAAAAATTAATGCTAATGCAGAAATAAATCTTTACTGAACTTAAGAGTCTTAAAATGAGCTTTTCATGTGAGCTGAACTTTGTGTCATGGTGAAACATGGCTATTTCTGTGTGTGTAAGCGTATGTGTGTCAAATGATCCACGGCGTGGGAATTCCCCTGTTATCAGTTGGTCTGGTCTGGAATCTCTCTTTAGTGCTAATGTTTGTTTGGGTTTGCGGAGAGCAGAAAGGGAAACGGTGAAAGAGAAGAGAGAGGGGAAGAGAAACAGGGACAGAGAATAAAAATATCATGTGCATGTCTCGACAAATCGTCCATCTGTGATCTTTCCTCTTAATCGCTGCATCCAGATAATTTTAATTAGCAGTATTATTTCATAAGTTTGAGAATGTTTCTTCACTTGCCAGTTGTATTTTTCTACTTGACTTTGACTTGACTATGAATTAGGAGCTAATAAAGCCTCTTGGGGGTGTTTCAAACAACCCCCACATAGAAATGGACACAGCACAAAGTGTCCCATTGAGACGTGTGAGAGGGCCCAGGGTGCCTTGTCCTACAACAAGCTCTTATTCTACAACAGACGAACTGGAGCTCAAACATACTTGTAGTAGGAGGCTTTTCAGTGTCTTGATTGTTAAACAGAGAAATAGCCTTCAGCCTTGTATGGTGAAAAGAAAAAAGGCTTGTCTTGAGGCTTACAAAAACACTTCTCAGTGACAAGGAAAAATATTTTGCTGAAAGAGGCTGGGCCTGAATCTGACTTTGTGATCTTGTGAGCTGCTGGATCAAGGGACTAAGTACATACAGAGATTACATTTGAAATTTTTTAGGTAATTTCAGGCACAAAATTCCCTTGTGATTTTATGAGGTTCACACTATTACCACATGTTGTCATATTTAATGTTCCAAAACCACATTTTTCAAGATAAAACATGTCCTATACAATATAGTTCCCATGTGATTGTACCACATGATCATCACATGTAAAGTTTTTCACACAGGAATCACATGAGGTTTTCTGTACTAAGCTAAGCTAAGTGAAACTAAGTGTGAAAGTTAATTTTGACCTTGGACACAGTAGAGAGTTGTTTTACTTGTCATGTCAACAGTAGCTAGTAAGTGAACCTTGGGCCTTATTTTGTCAAACTACTATTTCCAAGAGAAAATCGAATAGAAGAAAAGAAAAAACTTTCATGCTGGTAAACCAACATGGACAATAAGTCCTACACAGTTCTTTGGTTGAAATTATATTGTAACAGCTACTGAACTCACATGTCAACAGGTCCATCTCCATGACAATTGATGAAAGTCTGAGTCATACAAATGACACAGCATTTGTTTTCTCTTCACAGGACCTTGTGTCAAATGTGTCATTAAGTAATTAACTCTCGCTAATTTTGATCTGGGACAAAAAAAACTGATGATTATGACTTCAGGATGACCTGAATGTTTCTCTTGTCAGACCATGATGATGATCATATCTGTAGGAAATCAGGGTAAAGCAGACAAAATTGCTGCCTTGCTTGTCCTTTGACCCACTTTGCTTGTTCATGTTTTCAGTTGTTGTGTCCGTCATGTGAGCGGTTGACCTGGCTGGTGAATGACCTTGATCAGCTGTCATATGAGTGGAGAATCTGCTGATCTGTCCATTCTCAATGATCTCATCCAGACCGGGGATGAGTTGTCCATCGCAGCATGCTTCCTTTGAGTGTTGTTGACCACAATGTGGTCTGAACTCTTGCTTGTGACACTTTCAGCACATCAATTTAGTGATTGATGGTGGTGATGCAGATTGATGACCAAAGAAATGTACTGAAAACAATAAAGCAGCAGTTATTGAGATGAAGCACATATCTACACACTGTCTTTTTGAGATGGAAGATAATTCTTACTAAACTTGAGCTCATACCTGATTATCAATTTTAATTGTCTGTACAGATATAATTAATCATTAGTTTACAGTGCAAGCCTTATGAAATCCCTTTAGAAAGCGTAATCTGGAGAACTCAGAGCATCCTCTGCATCACTTATTTCTGGCCATCTGTTTCCAGGCTGTGTGTGTTTCTGTCTTGTCAGCAGAGTCTCTTCCAAGCAAAGACATTAGTGGATTAACAGTCTCTCACACAAGGTGTCTCCACATCACTCAAGGGTGTGGACATGCTATTTCCAAAAGAGATGAATAAATGCTTTCTCAAGCTGACAAAGAGAAACAAACTATTGATGAAATAATAACAGTAGTCCAGTGACAATATATGCAGTATAGTAAGTATATGTTCAGAAGCACTGACATCCTTGAAAAAAAAGAGTAAAATTAAATAGAAATCAGTCATCAAGTTGCAGTTAGAGTTTTATATATATATAAAAACCTCCAACAGCTTTATTCCCAGCAGACATTTGCATTGAAAACTGACAGAATATTTACATCTTACAAAGTCACTTTTCATGTGGTGTAAAAACAATGTGTCACCAGCAAGTCAGACGCACCACTGACTCACTGAAGGCTGGATAGAGATCCTGGATGACGATAAATCTGTTTGCAAAATGTTTTACATATTTGTGGATTCAATATGTTGGCAAATTCCCCGCTCACTGTGAATTCATAGTCTATACAACAAGGTTTGTTAACTCAGAGAGTATCAGCGGCAAAACTGGTGTTGGAGTCACACCTGTGTGATACTGATAACAGAAGTAAACTGAAATACTCCAACTGCAACTGGTTGCATCTTTGAAGTTCATAACTGATGGAAAGAAAGAAAGTGTTTTGTTTTGTGTCTCACAAGTCTGTTGTTGTGTGGGCACTATATCTGGCTTCCTCTGCACCTGACAAACAGGAAGGTGTTTGTATTTATGTCTGTGTATGTGGGTGTGGGGGTGTGTGTGTGTGTGTGTGTATGCGTGGGCATGCACTTGCTAGAGATACACACTTAGACACACAATAAACTCATGTGTACATGTGGAAACAGAAAGAAACCTATTTATAGAGTTAAAAGGTCATGGGGGGCTACAGTGGGTGTGTTGTACTTTGTGGAAAGATCAGCTATGATTATCTTACATCCTGTGGTGCGCACACACACACACACACACACACTCAGACAAGTGAAGGACAGTCACAGTTTTGACTTGGCTCTGTGCTCGAATGGCTGAAAGCCATCTGGACAGTTACATTGTCATTGGCAGTATCAGATATCAAAGAACTGCAGAGCTACACTGATGTAGGCTCACTGTTTACAATATGTTACCACTAGACTGTTTCACTCAAAATGCTTTACAGAAGTCATGTGCATGTTTTAAAAATCTGACTGTACATTCATTGGCAGCAGTGCCATGTTCTGGTGTTACTGTGAGCACTAAAAATGCATGTAACATTTTTGAAAATCCTAGTGTTTCAGTGACTTTTTAAAATGGGTTTAAGTTTTATCCAAATAACTTATAAGTTTTGGTTGTAATTAAAATTTTTAGAATTGACATCAAAGTGCTTTTCAGAGCCAATTCAGACCCAAAATAGAGTCTGTGAAAAATGCGGAAGTGGTGAATCAGTTTGGCCACAACAGTCACAGCCAAGATTTATGAGTTCTGATTGATTGACAGTCATGTTAGAGGCAGCAGGAGGAGGCATAATCATCAAGCCAGAACATGGATCTGAAAATAGTATGGCTCAAATCTGAAGCACATTGTTACAACTAATGACCAGCCCTTTCATATAAAAACACATTGTGTGTATTCTTGAGGCCTACATGTTTGCATTTTTGGGTTGAAGCATACCACATGATTGCAACATCCCCAGTTTGGAACTATCTCCATAATCGCTATCAATAAAGGCAGAAATGCTGAAAAATAATTTTACAAACTGCATAACTGACATCCTTTTTCTACACCACCAATTGTCTATCAGTGGAATAGCGTGACAGAATGTGCATCACTTCACCTCCTGAGGGAGACATAATTTTCTGTGTTAAGGAGGTGGATGGGAAAGCCATAAACATTATATATCTATCTGGGAAATGAATGAGCAGATCTGAACAATGCCTTAGGATGCACCAGGTCTGAACACAGAGTCGTGGGAAGGGAAAGGGTCTGATGAAAATGACTCAGAAACGCTTGTTCCTGAGAGGAAACAAGTGTTACCTAAACCCTTCAAAACCTGCACACACTCACACAGGCCTTGGCTTGTGGCCTCGGCTGGAAGCCATATGAGGAAAAAGCATTACAATAGCACACACACACACACACACACACACACACACAATGAAGGGGGCTGGGGAGAGAGAAAGCTCTTGAGAAAACAGAAGTTACTAATTAGGTAAAATTATCCCACAGCAGTTAGATGTCTGGCTGAATTCTTCCTCTCCCTCTCTCCCCTCATCTGTCTCCCTCCAGATGTTTGACTTCCTGATGCACTGACTTTGGTTTTAGTGCTGTTTCATGTTCTGTTGTCGCAGCAGGAAATATTGTGACTGATCATTAGTGAGGATGAATAATGAGCCCAGCTGAAACACCAAAGAGTAAGAAGAAAGACGCTGCAGAAAAACAGGAAAAATACATTAAACAGGAGAAATGAGATACAGGATACATGTCTAAATAGATTTCAAAGGCCTCCATCTGTATATAGAATATCTTGGAATAGGAAGTCCATAGGAGACCAAAATGAGCATGAAATGGATATTTAATTTCTCTGTATGCTCTTTTCAACAAAACTTCGTGAACAGGCAAACAACCACAATTGACTATTTCTAAACCCTGCCCCCAAATCTAATCACTGTGTTGCTTGTCGAAGTAAAGTTTTCTATAGTAACAATACACACCATTCAACGGGTACATTAGAATTAGTAACATTTAAATTGCATTTTTATTTATAAATTATTACAGTATATAATACTAGGCCTAAGTATCTCTACCCTGAACAATGCTGTTCTTTTATTTCCATGTCCTCTACAGGAATCATCAACTGGTGAGGTGGGACATGCGGCTTTAGCCTCAGTCTTCAAGTATTACATCATGTATGCAGCCATCAAATGTGTATTTAAGATCCTTTTACAAGTTCTCTTTTTACTACGAATAAGTAGGAAACATCCAAAAGTGAGCCTGAGACAGAGCTGTCGGCTAGAAATCCTACTTTTGTTTAGTCCTGTGTGAAAAGACGAAATGTTAAGGTAAGTCTGTCACTGTATCACTGTAAACTGCACATGTGCCGTGCTAGAATGGAAATCATGAAAGGCGTAGCAGCAGTAACTCAGGGGACTTAGTTGAAGTTGAAGCATGTGTGCTTAATACAGCTGGTCCGGTTTAATCAACTCTCCTTTTTGACTATTTTAGGGGACAAAGATGACACTAAACAATACTGGTGGCTGGTAGCTCACAAAAAGATATGAGGGGATCACGCATGCCAATGAAGCAGTTTTTAGTGAGACATGTAGCCTGTTCAGATCTGTAACGTAAGTGATTATATAATAGAGAGACAAAGTATGACAAAGGCATTAAGCTGTATTTAAAGCTCCAAAATGTTGGGTAGATTGGCTTTCTTAAAATCTATTCAACAAATGGCCCAGGATTGGGTTCAAAAGGCTCGGAAACAACGTGGCCATCTTGTCTGAATTACTGTGGTGCTAGCTGATTCACTGAAAAGTGGAGAGAAAATTTCAGTCTGGCAGCACAAGAGGGGATGACATTCTCCTTTGTGCTTTTAATGGGAAACAGAGGGAGAATTGTAAAAGGAAACACACATTTCCTGTAGGACTGGTGTATGACGTACACAAGTGTGGGTGATGCCTTAACAGGCAGGAATGTGACATCAGCAGCTGGATCCCGCATGAAGGATAAGCCGCAGCCAACACAAACACACTCACACACATCGCAGCCAGAAAAAGATGCGGCCAAGGGTCAATGAAACAGTAACAGAGGAAGGGAAGGATGTCCCCTCCTTTGGCTCCTTTTCCATGCCACCCACTTGGCCTTGATTCACATTCACTTCTTCCAAGATTTTATGGCTCACAGCAGTAATGGTGATTTCTTTCCCGTAAATGTGAGGGGGAAACACAATGCCACAAAGTAAGCAATCTTCAAAGGGAACATAATCACTTAAATGTTTCCTTTAACAACTGCTCTTTGTAACTTTTTTTGTAGAGGAAACGTTGTCTAAATGTGAGTAACACACACACACTTATCCACACACAATCTCAGCAGCTAGCTCACAAAGCTATTATTTAGTTTTACTAATTTTGAAGCAATGAAGCAGCCTGAAGAAAACCAACACATGTAAGTGGAGAGTGATAAAGGATAGTGGGGGGACTGGAAGAAACATTTAGGCTTTCTAGTGTTTTTTTTGTACAATATAAACATATATAACATATAACAGTAAGAGAATAAGGCATCGGTATGTCTGTCAAGTTTGGAGAATGTTTTGAACAAGGTTTGGCTAAGATACTGCCTTGCAGGGCAAATGTGATTATATCAAAGAAAGATTGCATTGATATTAATTGGATTCACTAACACATAACCCTGCTGTGATGAACCCTGCATCAAAGCTTGAATGTTTATGCACAGTTACGCGTTAGACTAAAATATGAAGAGGCAACAACAACAAATCCATTCTCAGATCTTTATGCTGATTGGCTGCTGCCGTTGTCAGACACCATTCAAGACAGGCAGACAGGGGAGAGCGTTTGTAAGACTGATTAGTACTGTCAGCCAATCATGACTTTTGTACATTAATATTAAAGCAACTATGGAATCAAAAATAACATCCCCACAGAACAGAGTGACTAACAAAGGAACCCCCCATACATAAATATACTTATTAGATATTGATGATTTCTTTGAAATTAACTAAAGATAATTGCAGAGACTATGTAATTACTTTATTCTTCTCAGCACAAAGAAGGCTATTCTAGTGTCAGTGGAGCTCAAGAGCTCAAACTGGGTTTTTTTACTACACAGCACTTCTGGCCTCGATGTTACAGGTGTATCCCTCCACAGGAAATCATTTCAGATTTGGGAGTGGGTGTCAAACATGTTAAGGGGAATTATCATCTTATTTATGTAAGCATGACAACAACATATCGTCCGGTTAACATCACACGTTTAGCAAGAGGTTAATGTGAGACTACTGTGTGAATACTTCTCTGTCACACACACATTCGCCAAGTATTGAAAGGACTCCCTGTTCAGCATACCTAAAGAAAGGATTAACTATTCATTACAGTAATTATCCACATGTATAACAATTTTAGAATGTAATCATGATGACAAAAGTGTCACTTTTAAAGTTTACCAGCACATGAATTCCCGACAAACATTTCTTAGATTAGTACTATAAAACAAAAGAATATGTCAGCAGTCTGTGACAGAGGCAGAGCCATTGTGTGCCACCAGGCCTATGCAGACACGTCGCAGTCTCTCTCCCATACGCTGACTGCACAGTCCCTTCCCAATGACAAAGTGACCTCATTTAGATAAACAGATTTGGAAAAACTGAATTTTAATCTCTCAACAGCAATAATTGATGAGCCATCCCACTCTGTTAATCATCATTTTGTGTACTATTTGCAGGCATGATCATTTGAACAAAATAAAAGAGAAAGAAAGAAAGAAGGAAAGCGAGGCCTTTGCTAAAGGGGCTGAGAAAGCAATCATATTGCTGAAGGGAGTTGGCATATTGCCATTTAGGTACAGTAGGTATACTGTTGAGGAAATTATTTAATGCTGAAGTAGCTGTACAGTATCTAAACAGCTTACTGATGCTGTGTTTTCTGCTGTGGAGGTGATGCCGTATATTTCCGGGGATGTGTCCTAGACTCTTATCAAGGACGCACAATTCCACATTCCAATTACAATTGAATACTGATTTTAACCATTGTTCTCTATCTTTTTGTTTTGTCTTCATACACTGGGCTTTAGCAGCACCATTCAAATAAAAATGATCATTGAAGTGCTACACTGTAAGATGCTCCTGATATTTTGGTGTTATTTTGCCGTTCATTTCCCAGAATTTACTTACAGAGACACCATACTGTGATACGTTTGAATTCCTGTTGGTAAAGTTTTTATGGCACTGTCCTTTCTGTCGTCTCCTCTCCGTGCTATCTACTGAGATCCTCTATTTATTCCATTATTGTTGCTGTAGGCCAAAAATGCATTACTTCCTGTGAATCTGGGGATTTTTCCTAGAAAAGGCCAACCAGATGCTGTTCAACAAACGTAAGCTCATAAACTGAAAATGGATTGCATTGCTAATGCATTACATCATTCTGTAAAAAGGAAGAAGCAAAAGGGGCATTTATGTCACAGGTTATGTCACAGTTATTCATACTAATTTTTACATACCGCAATAGTTAGTGTGGAGACGTGAGCAGAAATACTCCTGATCATACGTTCTGTCTTGTTAAGGATAATTCCTGTTTAGTACAAAGTGGATCTTATTTTCATTTGGCAATTGGTCATAGGAAGTGATTAAACAGTTAATTTCATTTCCAACATTCACATCAGATGAGGCCAAACATTTACATGCAGAGCAGGTACATGATATGAGTGTGTTGCTGATCAGTAGTGCAGTTTATTCATACTAGATTTGCAGTGCATAAAGGCAAACCACGTGCAGTGTTGTGGTGGAATTCAGAAAGAGTTTGACAGTAGAGATTCTCATTTACACCTCTGAGGTAACCGAGGCTGAGTGGAGTGAAGTGAACGTCTCACGCTGCAATTAAAGGTGTGGAATCAGCACATTTTGGCCTCAGAGTCACAGCAAAGCATCCCTGTGATCTTATGCTGCTGCCCCAGTTTCTAGCATGCAATCAGGAGGGAAGTTGACATTGACAGTGATGACATTTCTCTCTCTCTCTCTTCATAGAGTATCTGCTAAGTGAGTCCTGTCTATCTGTAGGCCGTTATTTTATTTTTTTTTGTATGCACACAAACACACTCACACAACACAAAACAACCCACTAATAACAAGGCTGCACCGGCCCTCATCGCCTCTCTGACTGTGTTCATGGTTGAAAAGAGCACTGCTGCATCATAACAGCAGAGAGCTGTATGTGTGTGTCTTTGTGTGATGTTTGTGTGTGTGTTCGCCTGAAAACCAGTGTTGTCTGCTGGTTACTGATCAGGTGTACTGAATGTGTGTATGAGCCAATTTTATTTATGTGTGTGTGTGTGTGTGTGTGTGTGTTTGTGTCCAAATGCATGTGTATGTGCACATATGTGAAATCACATATCCATATATTGGTATCCAATGTGTTAATGACAGAAATCCCTACAGGCTTGTAATAACCTTTACTTTTAGCACATTCTGAGTTTATTTCAATCACAGCCAAGTCAAAATCAGGAAACTATTACTGAGGACATAACAGAAAAAAATGTGGCCCTTTCTTGCACAGATAACACATAACTAGTTTGACAAGTTTGAAACAGTGACTTAGTCTCTTTATTTCCTCCTTATGAAGATTAAGCGTCTCTCAGCTGATACTGTGTGCAGATTTAGATAACAAAAAAACAACTGTTTTTATCCAGAGCTTCAATAAAAACAGCAAATATGCAACATTAAAGCTAGAAATTGGACTGTTTTTACCCAGTTTTGATTACATGTTAGAATTTAATTTGTATTTTGGAATAATAATCTGTTTCCACGCCTTGCTGAACAAATTATATTTAATAATATGAATGTCTTGACATAGTTGTTTTGTTAAATGTCTACTCTGAAATCTACTGTCTTACATTTTTATCGACTGATCCATCAAATAAAAGTCATGATGATGCTGTGACCTTGGTGCCAGGTTCCTATACCTAAATGAATGCATAAGTATCTACTAATTTCCATAATGATGAATATATACTACATTACATTACTATAATAAGAATATCAAGACAGGATTTTGACATGTTGGGTTCCTATAATGCTGTTTACTAAACAAAGTCACACTGGGCTGTACTGGTGCTCCAATGAGCTACTGTACTGCATCGTACAGTGTCTTTACCAAAGCTGTGATCATAGGCTTTAGATTGCAAACACTGTTTAGTTAATGAAGTTATTCTTGCTTGTGAATAGATGCTTTGATGAGGAACTCACTTGGGGGTGTCACTGTTGTTACTGCTCAGGGCTGCAGGGAAACAATAACAAGGTCATGCTTAGAGTCAAGTTATAGAGCTGGTTTAGTGTAGTTGGTTTTGTGTCACATGAAACATGATTACAATGGCTTACAATGGTTGCCTAGACCGTGAATGTAGTTCCTGCATGGTTTTCACATTTTTCAGAGGAGAAAAGGGCAAATTCCTTTGGGATTGACCCCACCAAGAAGAACCCAGGCTCTGTATAGAAGGCAAAACACACCTTGAATTTTTAACTTTGCAATTTCAAAACCACAGTAATTAGTCTATTGCAATTAACACAGTTCTGAAAAAGGTGTCTTGCCAGTCTTCTCTAACATATGCATTGTTGTCTGCTACACTGACGTGATAAACCATAGAAATGTTTCTGGCTTTCTCCCAAGAAGAGGAGAAACAGGCCCAAGAGTCCACATTGAAACCCGAGTCAAGCTATGTGAGTCAGCCCCAGACTGAACAATCATTCATCATGGCATGCCCAATCACAAGACTTTATTAGGCATACCAAGGCTGCCCTTGTGGGTTGGCACCATAACTTTTTACGTTTATTCTGAGGCTTCCTACTATGTTGGATAGATCTAGAAGACTTCCTTTCTTTGTAGTTAAGTGTCAAGCTACTTGCCAAGAAATCCATAGGAGTAGAATAGTACAGGACACAGACGTCACAGGACAACTTATTTTAATTGGTGTGATTTTACTAATGAAAACCAGGGGCAGATCATGCCAGCTTTCTAAAAACAGAAGAATGGCATCGGCACAGGGCCCACCCCTATAATTTTCCTTGTGGCTGTAGCGCTTTAGTCACTGCCAGAGGCTCAAACACTCAAAGAACAATGGGCTGAGAGGACAGCCCTATCGAATACCTCTGGCAAGAGTAAGCCATTGGGGAGGCATATTCCACTGACAAACCAGTTAATTTGTGTTCTAAATAAAAAAATAGGATGAAAAGTGCATTTAATATTCAATCATGTGATTTTTAATAATTTAGTAAATATCTTGACCTATTAGAAGAGATGATTTTTAAAGAGAAGTTTTGTCCCCATCACCCACCATTTTTAATCAGAGATGCAAGAAAGAATAAAAAGCTTCCTACAGTAGTTTGTTTCAAAAGAGATATTATGCACACATGCAATTATGCATATACTGTATAACCAAGAGGTAGCGTGATACAGTATTTGGGGTGCATGCTGCAATCACAATCAATCTGGTAAAGGCCAGATGGCAATTTTGGTAGTCAATGAATTCCTCATCTCCAGTCTATTGGAAAATCAAAACCACACCAGAAAATACAACATTTCAATGTGCAACAATAAGTGCAAATTAAGCTCATTTTCAATAAACTTTATTTTTTAATCCCATTTTCCCCCCAAATATGTTACATACAAAAGGTGATCGGAATTGAACATTTCCTTGTGTCAAGACCGTAACATTTACACAATAAATAAAAAACCATGTATAAATAAAAAATAAATAAACAGGACATTATGTGCCAAAAAATAAAGACTCTTCTGAATTGGCAGATGGCTTTCACAATGTTGGGTTTTTGAAAACACATGTACGTAATACTTGCATTCCAGGTCACAGTTTTTAGGATACAACTCTGGGTCGAGAAAGCAATGTAAACCGATAAGGATTACAGTACAGTACAACAGAGTACAATGTTTTCTTTTTTCCATAGTAGATATTACTGGGATATATACTTATGATACCAGTTGTTCTAAAAGCTTATACCAGGTAGTGAGAGTGTAGTGCTATCAGACTTACTCTTAAACTTGACTCAAAGTACAAAAGTGAATCCCACCTGTAAAACTCATCTCGAATCTTGTTTGTATCCAGCTTGACATTCACAAAAGGGTTATTGCACTATACAGACATCCCTCAGAAAGGCACTTTTATCCCCCCTCCCCACCCTCATTTTCCAACCAACAGTTTTGTTTACCAGCACATGTGTGGCGCACACACATTCACCAACTGTATTGTGAATTTAAAACTGAATCATTTTAAAAACCAACAAAGAAAATGCAGTTTGGTATTTAGTTAAAAACAAATAAAATATAACAAGTGGTAGTAAAAGGTTTTGCTTTACAGATGAATTTACAAAAGAAGTGCAAAATTGTGTTTCTCCCATAGCCCCTTTAGTATGCCGTGTACCACATCAGTGAAATTTACTTCCAATAACGAACAAAAAACAAAAAACAAAAAAAAACACAAGTGATGTAGGAGCAGAGGAAGCAATGACTTTCTCCAAACCTTAGCATCACCGTCATTAAATAAGGCCAGGAATGTTACTTGTGCATGTGAGGTCAAGATCGTAGTGTGATCCTATAGCTGGCTAAATTTTTATTTTTATTTTTTTTAAAAAGGAGAAAAAAAAAAAGAAATAACTGTGTGCACCATAGTCCGACGAGGCCAGAAACCAACCGAGGGTAGGAGGGTCTCTCTCTCTCTCTCCAATCAAACCACAGCAAAGCATCTCTGCTGTAAGATCGCGGTTCCAGTGCAAGTCAACGGTGTAAATAACCTTGCTACTAAAATACTTTTGGAAAGCATTCCAGCTGCAAGATTATCCTTGTTCCGTTGCAAGCAAATAAGACAATTTTAGTGTTTAGATACCTTTGAGACACCATGCCTGGGTTATCGCCTATCAGGGGAAGCTGAAAGCTACAGGGTTGGTTGGTGGCTTTGAAAGATCCAGCCAAGAAGCAGTGGTTCTGAGTGAGTGAGGGAAGGTAATTGGGAGTTTGGGTGTTCATTTAGGCATCTGCCTGTGAGGGATCCATCACTTCAGGCCAGGTAGGAGTCTCTTATTTTAGGTACCAATACCTTCCAGGTGGATACCGTCGAGGCATAAGCTGGACAGGCACAAACCCTTGAGGCAGATTCTGCGTTTGGCAACTTCCTGACTGCTCAATGTTTATCAAGGTCTAAGAAATTCGATAATCAGCTGCTTAAGCACCAGTCCAGACAAGAATATTTGCTCGACTCCTCTGAGCAGCCTTCCATCCGTTAACTGAACAGGCGTCGGTTCCTCCCGGCACTGCCTTGAGAAATTATATCAACCAGTCAGGCTGCCTAAGAGGTGTTAACCAGCCAAATTGCCCCTAAGGCATCTGCCAAATCAGGCAGCCTGGGAGGCACTGAGCGGTGCTCTCAGGCATCAGCGTGGTGTTGCAGCAGCTGGACCACATATCGCAGTCGGTGTCTTAGCTCGGAGGTGCAGCCCATCTCAATCAGCATGCTGAGGAGGTAAGTGTATGAGACGCGTTCCCGGCTGATGTAGGTGAGCAGGTAGGAGTCATCAGAGGACTTGCACAGGATGATCTTGGTGTGGTCTGTGTAGAAGTTAACCTGGAAGGGATTCAAAACAGCATGACCGTCAGAAAAGGAGGGCTATAATCCAATAGTGTGTTACCAAAATGGGTAAATGGCATCTGACCAAGTTTTCTGTCAACTTGTAATTTTGTTTACAGTGTTGCACTACTTTATAAATGCCTCTAGGACTCTAAATATAGAATTTGTGAGCTTTTTCGAACCTGTAGAGTGCCGTTGTTGAAGAGCATGACAAGAGCATGGTCAGTTTTCACCCACTGGAGCAGCAGAGGAGGAGGCCCCGAGACTTGCTCCTCACAATGCAGATCTCCACCCTGAAGAAGAGAGAAAATATTTAGTTTCGATCATAGGATGTCACGTTAAATCACTGTGTAATTGCTCTTAGACACCTTTGAAAGCTTCTAACTAAAACATGAACTGCCTTGCTCATACCTCCATAAGGTTCTGCTCCATGTAATTGGCCATGAGCTCTACAATTTGTCTCTGGCTGCGAAGCTGCTCAGGTAGAGAGTTGGCAGGGAAAGTGAAGTGTTCGTTGTTTGTCAAGCAGTAGTGGACTGTCCTGTTTGGAGGGAAAGAAAAGTTACCGTTTGATTGGGGACAAATTTTGAAATTTAAGTCAAATCCCCCCCCAAAAAAATATTAATTAATGATCAAAAAGTTTGCTAGGGGAACTGATTAAATGTAGCTGGAACACATACTGGACCAATTTGGTTACTTGGCTAAGTCTAGTCATAACATAGTCAAGTTCTAAGCACAGTGTAAATGTTTACACGACACCTTGAGTAAATACTGTAGCTCTTAAGGTACTTACTTGCGTTGGTCACAAAGACTGAGATGTGTTCCCTCATTGAAGAGCACGCCGATGCTTTGGTTTGAGAGCTGGTAGCCAAAACCATATTTGTTTGAGTAGTCAACCCATTTAGTCACCCACAGGAAGGACTGTGGCCTAGACAAACAGGGTGGGTTTCTAGTGGCTGGAGATACAAGAGATAAAAATGTTAGGATTGATATTATAGGCCGTGAAATTGTTCCATAGTCCCCGAGTAAATGGAGACAAAAATGTTTATATTTCCAAGTCTGTAAGTCAGCATTTTACTAAAAAATTGTTACAAATGTTAAAGCTTTAAGCTTAAAAAGGTGCTTTAGGCTACATGAGTCAGCAGATATTCAGTCAGGATTTAAAGAAATGGCTGAGGCAAGGAAAAGATCTGGTTGATTGAACTTGAATGATTCTGCGTAATTTATAATTTAATGTAAAAGAAAGTAATAGATGGTTCATGATGGATGATTGGGTGCTTTGTAGCACAATCTCAGATGCAAAGATTTAAGGATGCTACTCAGCATTTCCATTTATTGTCTTGTTGGGAGGTTAGACACATCACTTTGACTCGCCAAACATTATTATTATTATTATTATTATTA
>LKNJ01000650.1:0-68401 GCA_002120245.1 Maccullochella peelii | reverse complement strand
GAAGAAGAAGAAGAAGAAGAAGAAGAAGAAGAAGAAGAAGAAGAAGAAGAAGAAGAAGAAGAAGTAGTAGTAGTAGTAGTGTCAAAGTGCTTTTGCAGTCTTTATAACTGAGCCTGCTTTGTGCTCTCCTACCTGCAGGCATCGTAGCCAGGCAGCTGTTTAGAACTTTCATGGCCGATTCAGCGACAGCTGCAGGAGTCAGGACGTCTTCACATGCTGGAGAGAAAACGAAAATCAAGTGAAACATTGATCACAAAAGACAAAAATTAGCATTAAAAATGCAATGAAATACATCTACGCAGAGAGAAGTATTGGGCCCTACGTTCAGTGCTGCTGGCCATCGTGCCCTTGAAGGAGCGCGAGATCGACTTCCTGGATTCCTCCTCAGCAGGAGTCGGTTCCAGAGGCACAGAGCTGACCAGCGGACCGGTGGGAGAGGGCACCTGAGCGGCAACAAAACAATGGATTTAACATAGTTGTGACAAGAAAAACAACCAAAGTGATAATAAGAGCACAAGACGGAAAATATAACCTTAAACTACTTTTAGTACCACAGTTTCCTTATGTGTGCTTTGCAAGCTTGACGTGTAGTTTCTAATGCCATGTGACCACAAAGCCGCTTTTGAAATGATGTGCTGTGATCAGTTTAGCATGTCATGTTTTTCTGCAAGCATACATACAAAAAAATAAATAAATAAAAATAAAAGGATGAGATGTACCTCACTGGGTCCCACTGTCTTGTAGCTGATCTGCCTGCTGATGGAACATTTAACGATGCCCGACACCAGCTTGGAAATGTCTTTGTCATCTTTTTCCTCGCATGGAATCTTCTCCACTGCAAATAACAAGATTCTTGCATTGTAGTCACAACAAATATGTTTAACCACAGGAGCGTTTATATACCTACATACAGTAGTTCTTGGAAATGCTTGTAGGAAAACAAACTGTACAATCTGGTTCTTCAGTTTAAACATCAGTTCTCATGAGACGAAACTAGATTAACAAGATGACAGGTGCTTCATAATTACATTCAGGAAGGGACGGTTATGTAACTAACAGATGACCTAGTCTTTGTGTCAGTCACTTGACTGCTGCTTACCTTTTGGTTTCTTCTTGCCAAAGAGGCTCTTGGCCATTTTAGTGAAGAATTTCTTGGCAGGGCTGGGGGGGTGGAGCTCTGGCACCATCACACAGCTGCTGGGGGGAAGCCTATCAGGAGTGAAACCCTAGAGGAAGAAAATAAGGCAGAGGGGAAGCACACAAGAAGATTGAGGAAGATGTAAGAGGGACGGAGACGGCACACAGCTCATTCTGAGTGAACATGATGATATGTCTAGCGCTGACACAAGATACCCTCTTCTAGTTTCAAGAGCCATCTTCCTACTCCCAAAAAAAGCATTATGATCCTTAGCTAATGGCAAAAGGGTCCTAAAATGGATGAAAGCATCTAATCCCATCATTGTTTTTTTTTTTTACTGACACAATAAGCATGATTTACATACTTTGGTGAAGAATTCGTGGTTGAGGATTTGATCCAGTGAGAGTCTGTCGCTGGGGTTTTTCTGCAGAATGCCTGAGATGAGTTTCTGTGCAGCAGGAGAAAGCGTGGATGGCAAGTTGTACCGAACTTCTTTTATACACTTGTAGGTCTCCTTCAGGTCAAGAGTCTCAAAGGGAGGGTTGCCGCACATCAGTGTGTACCTGAATGGGATAAGCGCAAGGCAACCGTGGTCAACTCCAGATACAAAATTATGATTCAGACTAAAAACAATCTTGGTAGTCGGGTACCGCGTCCTCATTTAAACATACTGACAGATAACATAACGCCGATGTTATTTTACACATGAGTGGACAAAGCAAATAACTATTGGTTAAATTTAGCAACAAAAAATAAAAATACAAAACTCACATGACACATCCGAGGGACCAGACATCAGACTCTGTGCCGTGGCCCTGTCTGTTGAGTACCTCAGGGGCCAAGTAGTTGGGAGTCCCACAGATTGTTCTGAGAAAAACCAAGTACAGGATATAATTAATGCATCAAACTGTAGGTGCATCATGCAGACAAGGAAGTAGTGGTTGAAACATTTCTTTTCTGTCACACTCATTGTTCTGGTATTCCACAGGAAGATGTCAAACAGGTACTGAAACTCTGCTCTAAGCGCTACATTCAACTGCCACTTGGAAACCGGTTTAGTAAGGTACTTACTGGAGGCAAGTAGTGGGAGGAAAAATGTGTTTAGTAACTGACGTAATGGTTTTGGGGTCATGTGCATTATGAAAGCCTAGAAAATGGCTACGATTGTAATGTTCAGGTTCGTGGGTGTTATGTTTATGAACAGTAATCGCCACTACTTTTTAAAAATCCAAGTTATAAATTAAAGATTGTTCCCAAAAACTATTTAAAATATCAGTCTCTTCAATCTGAGAGTTTGTGGCTACCTACATTAGAAAAATACTAAAAATAAGTAGTTAAAAATTCTAACTTTTTCCTCTGCTCGACTGTCTCCAGCTTAGCAGCAAGGCCGAAGTCTCCCAGCCGCAACTCCATGTTCTCATTGACAAAGAAGTTGCCTGAAAGAGAAAAACATTTGTCCGGTCAGCATTCCACAGATGACATGTGCCTGCCCAAAAGTCACAGCGGATTCCTGGGATGCCCATGTTGTGTGTATGCCACATTTCAGTCATTTGCTCACATACCTAGTTTGAGATCTCTGTGCAGGATCCCTCTGCTGTGGAGGTACTTGAGGCCGGATATGATCTGTTTGAGGTAATATCGCACTTCGGGCTCTGTGAGAGTGTGTCTCGCCTTCCAAATGTGTGCCAGGGACTGCAGAGAGAGCAATGAGTAAACTGTCAACCCCACATCCGTCAGTGGGACTGTACAACACTGCTGCACACATACATCACAGAAACAGCTGCAGTAGCATTAAAAATAAATAAATGCGATGCTGTAATTCAGGTGGGTGTCTGGGTCTCTTCATCAGTAATCTGTAGGCCGTTAGGTATGTATACTTTAAATTAGGTTTAAAAAAAAAAAAAAAAAAAAAAATGATATGAATATAGTGTGTACAGTCTATTGTGCCACTGTGTGGAGCAATACAAGGCATGCTGTATTCGTGCAAGCTGTACAGACTGTTCTAGAGAAGTCTCACCTTCCGGCTGCAGAGCTCGAGGAAAATGTAAATGTTGTCTTGGTCTTCGAAATGATGGGAGAATTTCACCACATGCTTGTGCGACAGGGTTTTGTGGAGCTCTATCTCATTCGTTATCTGTTAAAAATTGGACAATCCATCAGTTTGTGTGCATATTTCAATCCTAAACACGATCCAGATATTGAATTCAGGTTACGCATGGGCCTCTCTGAAAGATATAGTGAGGTTTAAACAAGCAGGATCAGGTACCTTGTCCCTCTGGTGTGGTTTGGACACCCTGCTCTGTGGAATCACCTTCACAGCATACATTTTGTTGTTGGAGTGGTCCGTCATCTCGTAGCATCGGGCAAAGCCACCCTGGGGGGGGAACAGGATGAGGATCATTTAACAAAAGCAGCAGGTTGAAAACCTGCAATGGCCATAAATATTCTACCCCAAAGGCAAGTCTTTCATCCAAGGATCAATATCTGTACAGCAATCCAAATGATTCAACAGTCATTTAGCCAATTCTGAAAGGCTGGTGTGGAGGCAAATACATTTTACCAATTACCAATCCAGCATTAAAACAGTATAAAGGGTTAAATCTATTCAGATGCATCATTTTATAAATCAAGTGACCAACATTTTTTGTTGCCTTGGATGCGCTGATATGCTTCTAAAACCGACAATCAACCCCCAGCATCATCTTTACTGCTGCTCATTCATCAAGATTTCTTGACGCAATCAAGAGTATACATGCTCGAGTACATGAGGTCTGAGGCAGACCGAGCTACTGCATTCATTAACCATGAAACTGACGGAGACGTTTCCAGCTCTGCGGCAGGCAGCGGAGAGGAAGAAGAAAAAAATTTGGCCGGCTGCCCGACGCAGAGTATAGATGACGAGCAACATGTTGATACAGTCGCTCCATTCATACATCGCACATACTGTGTCAAAAAAAAAAAAATAATAATAATACAGCGGCGATGTTGTAGGGGAGTGGATCATGGCAGTCAGGCAGATGCATTTTTGGTGCAACAGTCGTCTGAGGTAACATTAAAATGAGAGGATTTCTGATCATAATAATTATTCGGCTGTTAATGTGTTGCCAGTCATGTGTGAGCACAGGAGCTTGGCACACCTTGCGCCTGATTCATTCAGCAATGACGCGCACAGCAGGGGGAGATTGATCACATCCACCACGAGGTCATTACCTATTCCTGTTAGTAACACACCTGGAAAAATAGCCAATAATGAATTTGAATCAACAGCTTCCGTATCAACCTCAAACAGCGACACATTAATGCAAATTCTAGATCCATCTTTCGCCTCAGACAAACCGCATCAAAAGAATTCCCGTGGTGAAGCGAGACAAGCGTATGTAAAATTTAAATTTTAGTACCTTTCCCAAAAGCTTTCCTTTACTGTAGGATTTTCCCGTCTTGGAGTCTGTCACCATCTGGGCCAGCTCTGGTTTGGTTTGTTCTGGTTTATTCCTGCTGGTTTTCACCGGGGCAGAGGACTGTTGGGGTCCACGCTCCGGAACAGGCTTAAATAAATCCGCATTCATGGTGTGGCACGAAATACGCTGTGTAGCGGTGAAACAACCGGTATCCATTTAACACAGCGGTATAACTTGCCAGTTCGTATATAAATATATATCCGTTTCGTTTATTTTCTCAATAGTTGGTCTGGTGCGTAATGCTGCGTCCACCTAGTCCAACTGTATCCATCTGGCGTATCTGGGTACGGCTCTCCGAGGCTATATAGGCGAGCAGCGACGTCACTGGGCGGGGGGAGGTGGTGCACTGGTGGAGAAAGCCCAGACGATTTGCTCAGACGGAATCTCAGTCAAAAAACGATGTAGGCTAAGAGGAACATGAATGAAATAGCTCGTGATTTAAAAAAAAAAAAAAGAATCGGTGTAACTCACGTTGATGCAGCTCATGGCTCAGTGCTGCTGTGAGGCCAACGACACGCTGTAACCCAGGTGCGCGCGCGGGGGAGTGGTGGTGGGGGGGTTTCCAATGTTTGTTATCTTTAATCTACTTACTCAGTTTATTGAATGGGTCTCTGGGCCTAACGTGATGATGCGTGACACCTCTGAGAATAGTCAAGTATATTAACTTTTGGCCTTTCATTGTGCCACCTTTATTACTCAGCAAGGAGAAAATGCTTCATGAAATAATACCTTAATGAGTCATCTCCTCCATAAAATGAACTGTGCATGCCATGTCGCAGTGGCTCATGCAACACTCCCCCAGGATCAATGATGATTTACAGTTTACCACCACATTCACTCATGCATCTATGGCAGGTTACAACGTGTTGTAAATGAAAATATTAATTGACCAGATCTAATGTAGAACACATTACAGCCATGCAGCCATTCATACTACCATAGAAATATTAGAACGGGTCATATAATATGACCCCTATTTGTATGTTCACAATAATTATATGACTCAGATCATTTAGGACCTGATAATAAAAATATTGTCTTAAAATGAATTTAGCAAAACTGCAGGCACAGAGATGAGTTTATTAAAAGCTCAAATTTCTACAATGCGTGCGTGTGTGTGTGTAATCCCCAGAGAAACCCGTGTGAACTACTGATCGCAGCTGCCACCTGGTGGACAAAGCGTGCACCTTGAAAACTCATGCTCGGCAGGACTCTTAATAATATAAATTATTTAAAACTCCCTTAATTCACTTGTCTATGTTATGCTGTGACTGTCTATAGCAGCAAGACAGGCCATAAACCATTAAAAGTTGCAATGCACCACAAACAATAATTCACCATCTTTGAAACACAATACTAGCTTTTCTGTGAGCAGGAAGGCCTCTGTGGAGGCATATCTAAATTATGGCTAAGCACAATTTCAAACCTTCAAGACACAATGACAGCGCGGCTTTTAGTGCCAGCCATGTCTAATAAATGTTTGGTTAAAACACTAAATAAAATCTTTTCTGATCTCAAAACCAGAAGACAAACAAACAGAGACAAAGGAGACTCAGTTCAAGATCTATATTTGTGAGAACTTCATGAACAACCTGAGGGTAGGCAACAATACATGTAAAATGATGACGGAAGCCAAAGTAAAATAATCAAAAAAAATATACATTTTACATATTCACAAATTTTGGAGGGAAGATCACAACTTTGCTACTGTAAATAAACATTATAGTAACTAGTACAACAGTTGCACATTAAAGAATTACAAAGAACGTGTTTTAGAGTATTACACTATGCAAAAGGTGTGGGTAAAATACAGACCCATGAAGCAGCGCAAATCATTACATTGTACTGATGCATGAGTAGTACTGCCTCCACTGTTGTCATTTGATCTATTTATGGAATGCCAAAAAATAAAAAGGCTGATATGAAGACTTTACATTAAAAGAATATGAGCATGACTTTGGCAAAGGTACACTTGAAACCCTCTTAAATATCACCTCATTTTAGCTGCACTGAACTCTGCACAGGAACAATATGAAGACGAACTTTGCAGAACATGTCTCACACATTTTTATTTACTTGTGTCCTCTTTAAACTGAAGTACTGAGACATTTATCTCAAGAAAAACAACTGCATTGTGGTCCTTTAATCCTTTAAATCTGACTGAAAAAAATAAAAGAAAATGTGGGATTTCTTGCTGTGTTAAGGTTGCCATCTGCTGGACAGCGCTCTCATGTTTGTACAGGCATTTTCTGTGCAATTTATTGACAGCTTTATGCATTATGTCCCATGACTATCAGAACAGCAGTAGCCTGATTTTTAAAGCAGGGCCAAAAGGAGGCATTAATCCCTACACCTTGTTTATGAGCTGTATAATGAATTTCTAGATTTTGTGGAAATATGATTTATAGTTATTGGACTTTAGTTTCAACCCATAACATTTAATATTCAAGTCATGTTGGCTGCATCCCTGTCAGCTCTCACTTGGTCCTGCTGTGGAAAAGCAGCGAGTGCAGTTCAGAAGTCCATCATGCCTTCTCCTCCTCGCATTTTCTTCTCTTGGGACTCAGACCAGGCTTTGTTGATGGTTCTCTTCATCTCGTCATCTCCATCCGAGTAAATCTTCTTCAGCATGCTCATCAGGCCATCGCTGGGGTCTGCACTGTCATCTACATTGGGTTTACTGTTGAGGGACAATAGGATAACAGTTTGTATGCGTTCATCGCAATAGTGGGATTCTCATTCTCCTCCTGTATGCATGCACCCAGGCTGCATTATATACAGCGACACCCTGGTACTGCGCTTCAATGTGCAGGCGACTGCATATCTCAGAGTGCTGTTTGGAGTGATTGGCTAGATGTGTATGAGAATACTGGTTTTAAATAGTGGATGACATTATTTAAAAAAACCCAAAAAGAAACAACTTTTATTTATTTTATTGTTTTCCCGTCAACCACTGTCACAATCCTGTTTATTTATATTTTATACTTTCAATAAAAATAATTTGGGAAAATTGTTAGAAAATTATGGTCCATTTTAGTACACAACTGCTCACACCCATGTGACATCAGCTACTTGACAACACATTGGCATCAGTAGTAGTAGTGATACTAATCATATGCATCATCATATACGCTGCACATAACTTGTAAAAATGAATTCATTTGAAGCATGCAGTGGCCTTACGTCATGCCTGCTTTGTGCAAATTACATGAACTAAAATGAATCACTATTCCTTATTTCTTTGAACTTACTCTTTCTCTTTAGACTGTTTTTCCACCTTTGTTAGGCACTCCCACTTCTTTGATGTCTGCTTCTTGCACATGACCAGGACCATGTCTGTTTTTATCTGTTGAAGGAAGGACAGATGGTTACAGGCCTTTTGACAAGCCAATAAGACTCTGCTGCTCCATTTTCCCCATAAGTTAGCAGACTGAGCTGAAGGGTAAAATGCAAGTTAACACCGAGCCTGAGTTCAGCAACTGGCAAGAAAAGGAAAGAAAAAGAAATTCTCATGTTTCATTGTTTCTCTCAATCTTTAAAGAACATTTAGCAATTGTTGAACAGAACCATAGCCATAAGCACTTGATAAATCAAGGTAGTAAATCAAGGATTGTTACTGCGAGTTTGATTTGAAGTCTACTTTCTGCACTGTACAGGGAACAGGTTCTTGTGTGTGATAATATGCTAACAATCTTTAAAAACAAAATAGTTCCAAGATGTAAAGAGGTCTAACAAAACAAGCAAGCTTGAGAAATGTATTTAAGATGCAGCGTTATGGTTAAATATTTTAATTAAATAGGCTATCAAAAAACACTGGCTATTCTTTTAACTGATGGATAGGATTTATTCACCTTTTTATAGCTGTCCTTTTCATTGATTGGATATAGCAGGTTGAGGACTGTCATCTGATGGTTTTTCCCATCTAGTTCCTTTACCAATACAGAAAATGACCTGCAAAAGACAAAATGAGCAAATGCAAATGGATGGTTAGTGACACATGATAATATAATAATAAATAAATAAATAAATAATAAACGCTGTGTGTGTGTGTGTGTATGTATATACATACATATACATACATATGTTGATTATCACCTTACCCTTCTGTAAAGTTGACCTCCACATTTTCTGATGGAATTTTGTGCACATCCTTCAATGTAAGGTAGATTTTGACAAATTTCTCTGACTGGTCCCATGCTGCATAGAAGATGCAAAAGTGTGAACAATTTTTCAAATACTTTTTCAGCTCCTGCACACATCTGAACAGTTGCACTTTATCACAAATGACTGGTAGAATTACTAAACAATGGCACCATACCATAGTTGGTGATCTTGACTGTGTATGTTGCTTTAGAGGCAGCAGATGGGTCTGCTTCTCTCCTTGCTTGTAACTCCTTCTGTTGTCGTTTGACTGCAAGTTCCTTCTCCATCTTCTTCTGCTCCTGCTTTAGCAGCTCCTGCACTCTTTTACTCTCTGCCTTCTCCAAGAGTGACCCCAGCTCCAGCAAATCTGCCTCCAACTGGTTGATCTGTATTAGGGAAAGAAATAGACTGATGAGAAATGCACATCCCTGAATTAGACAGTTTATAGACAAAACATCTTACCTACATCATGTATCAAACCTCAGTCTACATTCACAATAGTACATATCAGGGTAAACATTAACTAACGCTATTTACAGTGTTATTTTTAGTTATGCCTTGTGAAATCAGTTTACTGCTTCCTTGAAGTTGACACTCTCAGAACAGGATCTATTACCCTACCAGTACACATTCCATAAGGTGCCAACCAACTTACTAATACAGATGAATGGGACATAGATTGTCCCCTTAGTTACCCGACACACTCTTGGCTCGCACTGTCTAGAATTCAAGCCAAACATTAGCTGAAATGTCTCCACTTTCATCTCGATGCCATTGTGAAAAATGATTAGCTTCGGCGTTAGCTAACGTTAGTTATGTTAAAATTACGTTGCAAGAATATTCTGTTAAACTCCAGTCAAAGCTAGCCTAAGTTGACTGTTACTAGCTAGCTAGCTAGACTTTTTCTAGCTAGCTAACTACTGACACATGCCGCCAGACACGAAGGCACGTTTATCATCTTGGGCTAATACGCGTTCAAGTTTGGTTAAAACTGTATTAAATACTTCGTGAAAGTACAGATACAAATAACAGACACCACTTTGCCGGTTCACCGTGGCTTGCTAACTAGCTTACTTAACTAACGTTAGATAACGTAGCATTGATATCAGTAGAATCATGTACGTTAGTTAAATTCTAGCTAATGCTAGCTAATACCATACAAACCATAGTTCTACCTTGTCGGCGTATTGTGAAATGAATTTACAACATGCTGTTTACCTGTTCGGTTAGATCCATTTAGGGTCTGTATTTATCAGCTATGTCAAATGGGCTCAGAAACGTGTTTGTTCTGGTATTTTCTTTCTTCTTCTTCGTTTTGATTTCTGGGGGATGGCAAGCCAACCTATAGGTACACTGCCGCCACCTACTGGGCTGATATGTTGACATGAAATATAAAAATTCAAATATATTCTCACTGAATGTTCTTTTACATAGTTAATTACACGAATTTATTTTTATATTATGCATTTCAGACTAAACATTGTAACATAACTTGGATGAACGCAGAGTTTTGCTGCCATTTACCAATTACCTTTTTGATAGCTTATTTTATTCTATTCATAATGTGTATATAGAGTAAGATCAAATATATAGAATGTATATATAGTTGAAATTATATTTTATTCAAATTAAGGTTAGTGATTTCATTTAATATTAAAACTCCATCCTGTAGTCTAGGCAGTTTAAGACTCCAATAGGTAACAACTCAACTTGATTTGGGTCTTCTCAATTCAGTATTTAATAGATATAATTCTTTGAGTCATTGGGCTTTGCCACATTTTGAAATATTCTTGAACAAACCATATACAACCACACAATATATTTAAAAGGAAAGTCATTGAAAGGGAATATTAGAATTTCTTGTCTATACCACAGCTAGGATAAAATATTACAGCTTTAATTCGAGGTGATTCCTTGGTCAGTCAACACTTTTAAAGGGTAACAAAGTTTTACATTCTACAATAAAATAAAGACACTTGTGCAAGAGGTTTGCAATGTACAACAATATTTATTCAACTATTTCTGAGTACAGTAAGTTACATGGACATTTGCTCCTCTGAGGAATCGCATCATCATTTTTTCTTTAAATATTATGCATTTTGTTGTTTTTCCATGTTTGGAAGAGTCTTACTGACCGGGACAAACATCCACAGAAAGGTCCTCCTCAGCATATACAAAACACTGAAGATATGCTGCAGTAATCTCACTGGATTCACTTTAAACATTAACACCTTCCAGGCTTTTGTGGGTAGTGGTGCAACTGTTTTATCACAGTCAATACATCTAAAGACTCTAGACACTAAAAGGCCAATAAAAGTCTGTATTGAATGCTGATGTCCTGCTCTTCCGACTGCAGTGTCCAAATGACTCCCAGTCACCACCTTGCCCTCTGAATCCCAGACATCTGGTTTTGGTCAGCTAAATGACGGAAGACAATCCGGCTGATTCGCCACCTCCGCTTCACTCCCCGAGGTCTGGAGGTCATCACACACCTGTTGCGTATTCTCACAGGGCAGCTGTCCCTTGGTAATGCTGCAATTTCTTTATCTGCCACCTCCTGCAAAGATTTTTAAACTGTTTAGGGATTCAGTGTTTATTTGTATGAATCATCTCCCATAATCATGATCACAAAAGATGCAAAACTGTGACAGCTTTTCTGCTGAACTTACAACATGAAACATTTAATCTTATACTCTGCACACTGCTTGTTTTCATTAAAAGAAGAAGATTTTCAGGAAAACTTTCAGCTAGTTAGAGATGTGCACAAAGAAATATCCTAATAAGGACATACAAAGTAATCAAAACAATGACGCATTCTCCCATTTGCATTACATGAGCCCAAACTCTTTATATGTGTAAAACAAAAACTTCCATAAATAATTGTGTTAGTTTTTAATTACAGCTTCCTCTAAATCATTAATTAGGACAACAGAAATTTACAAAAGAGCAACACTTAAGACCATACTGTTACAATTCAATAACGGTGAAATTGGATAAATGATAACACTGAATTATTGCTCAGTTCTACAACACACTGACTAAGAGTAGAAATACAGCATTGTACCTGAAGCTCTTTGGGTAGGATGGTGTTCTTCCTCAGTGCATTGATCCGTAGCCTCTCATCAGCATAGTCAAAGGCCATCTGTCTTCTCTTGACGTCCCTCAGCATCCTCCAGTTAACGTAGTAACCCCTCACTTGCTCCACAGCCCCCCAGCAGCTCCTCAGGGCCTGCAAACAGAGTTTCAGCAGGTGTTATTGATTGACAGCTAATATTATGCCCATGGGCGGGCACACGCACGCACTTAATGACTCGAAAAGTTTCTTCCACAATCTGAGCCTAATGTTTCAGGCTGTTGTTAAAGCCTGCTTGCCGATGGTAGATTGAAAAAACACTGGTCACGAGTCTTTGAGACTCATTTTTTGAATTGAGGCCATGGAAGTGTGTCTAAATTGATTTGATGGCATCTGATTCGGTCGTTCACCTGACCTGCAAACAGACTGATGTGAGGAAGGCTCAGTGGTCTCGCACACAGGTAAGGATGCATTTAAACACACCGTTAGCTTAAAACATACTTAAAATCGTATATAACGCTAAGCTGCCACATGCAAGACTCTCGAGAAACGTTTCAATTTTAACCGCAATCAATCAGACAATTCCTTTCGTGGACAAGTAGTTATTTAGCTGAAGGGCGTTTGTCACTCAGCAGGCTAACTAGCATTAGCTACGAAGCTAACGTCAGCAAGCTAGCTAGTAAGACCACTAGCCAGTAACGAACGCCTTGCTTTCTCTGTCCTTCTCTCATACATATGCGATGCAATACTCAAACCACAAAATACAACGTTATAATAAGTAAGTTACCTGCTTGGGGGCGCAGACAGTGGAATAAAGGGCATTTAACCCTAAACATGCTATCCTGTGGGCCGCCATATTGAGTGATTTGCTGTGCAAAACCACCGAGGAAGGAGGATAAAACACTGAAAAATATCGCCACCTATTGACCAGGAGTGTGAAATGATAAATGGAGGCAATGGAAACAAATCTGAAAGTTGTGTGGATCAATCAATCACATCCATCTTTTCCAATCAAAGTTGCAGTCAGCTTATTACAAGAAAAAGAAAACGCATAACAAACCAATAGAATATTCGGACAAATTCTTCAGGCTGCCGTTTAAAGAAAAGAAAGTGTACAGTGAGTGCCACATTGACACAACCAAGCACTTTTGAGTGAATAGGATTTTTTTTTTTTTTTTTTTAAATCTGTCATGACATTTTATATAAATTCTGACATGGCAATGCTTGAAGTGATAGAAATAGAATGATGGATACACAAACTAGAAAACGTAGCAGATTTCTCTTTCGCAAACAATACTGTAAAGGTTGTGATTATTTTGCTTTGTTAGAGTTTGAAATTTCAGGTAATGGATAGTCAAGAAGATAGATATCCCCTTTGAAGAGATTATGCTGCAAGTATAAGCTCCTTATACTTACTGTTGCACAAACTGATTGTCTGACTATTACAAGTTAATTTAGAGACATTTGGTAACAACAGTGATTTCACACTTGAATGTTAGTTCTTCAGCATTCAGCTTTACTATGCACTTCTGCAGTTTTGACTTACAGGAGTCAAACCAAGGTTGAGCCTTGTGGTACTTCTTAAAAACAAACAGGTGGCAGTGTTGTTCTGTGAGTATAAGCTCATACTCTCTTCCTCACCACCCTCCAAAGGAGTGGGGTCCCTCTTCATACTGAATCTAAACCTTATGTCTGACTGAAATCCTATTCTTAAATCTTCTGAAACCCAGACATGTCTATTCTCCCCTGACACCACTAACAATAACTCTTGTGTTTTAAGAAAGTACATGTATAAAAAAGTGCACTGTTGTCTTCCTTCAAGACATGGTTCAGCAGAGCACTGTCTTAAAAGTTTTTGTAGAAAAAAAAAAAGTAACAATAGCTGCAGATTCCATATAAATTTTCTTAAACAATCTCCCTTATTTTGGAGCCTTGAGGCGATGCGTTCTTGGATAAATATTAACACATGGCAAACTGCAGGCAGTGTTTCCTCTAAAGAGCAACATTATGAAGGCTGGAAAATCTGTACAGGCCTCTGAGCAGTGAATTAAATGAAGAATGACAGTAGACAAAGTGCATTAATGTAGCTTACAGATAGCAGTATTTATTAACCTGACATTGGATATATAGCAAGTCATTAGAACAACACCGCAACCACTATAATTGAGTATTGAAGTATCTTTGTTTTTGTTGCAATAAACAACTATTTCTTTTTTAAAAACTTATTTTTTGGGTTAGTAGGCCAAAAAATGTTTTTGTTTAGTTTTTGAGATTTGGAAAATATAGCATTGTCATTTGACAGCAGCAGTATATCGTAGTTAAACTGCTTTCTGGCCCTCAGTTGGTTTTGGCTTATAGTTCAAACCCCTGAGGTGGCTGTTCCAAGATCACCAGGAAGGCAAAATCATTCCCTCCGTAATTTCTTTTACCTTTTATAGCATAGAGATGTCAAAGGCTTGAGAGGATCTGAAAGGTGACCTTCTACCTTTCCATATATTGTAGAATTTATGATAAATGCCAGGCTGCCAGTTTCTGCCAGCAAGAATAAAGCGTTGTGTTGGCTGGCAAAAAATACCTTTCTGCTGGAGGAGTTTAAACACTCTCTCATCAGACCTTAAACAACTTGATTGGAGTAAACGAGACTCTTTCTGATTAAATTGTGTCCGGTTGAGGCTCTCTGCTGATCAGTCAACAGGGTCATGCTGGTCAACTGCATTAGACAAAATAAAGACAAAATATGAAAACAATGACAACATGTGGTATATAAGCAACTGGAACAGTATTTTTAAGTGGCAACATCCTTTGTCGCCAATGCTTCCTTGACCAAGTTACTCAATATGAACAGCTCTGCAGCCTCACTGTGTATTTGTGGCTCACACCAAATTCAATGATAATGGCAGTAAGAGACATTTGAGCGTGTGTGTGTGTGGCCCTGAGTGCTTTTTGTTAAGGGGCCAATGGTGAGAAGGATTTTTGATACCTGGACTTTTAGACATTATGAGTGGATAATACAGATGACAGTAGAATAACTAGTGTTGGGGAGTAACTAGTTAAATGTAAACATTACCTGTAGGAAACATCTACAGGTAAGTTAATGTAACCACAATCAGTCAGATAAAATAAAGTAGCCTAGGACTACCTCCCGCCTCACCACGTAATCCAGCTCTATATTTTGCTTGGTGCCCATCTAGTAGGCAATATATTTATGTTTAATCTCCATTCATGACAAATGTATTGCTAGCTAGTAGCTAGCTAACAGACGCCTTTTGCAGAGCCGCACCTCCATTTGTGAACGCCTTGATAGAAAATCTTAGCTAACGGTAGTCCTCCTTGAATAGTGATGTAGTTAGCCTATGTAAGATCTAATAACACTCACTAACTTAAATCAGCTTTGTGTTTTTATTAAATATTGACTCGGAGAGGTCATTAGGTTGTGAAATTTCTACAGGGCACCAACTAAATTATTTGCTGCATACTGTGCTTTTTGTTGGACACACAACGGCAGTTGTTGCCAGTTTGCCCTGTGCAAAAAGGACAAGGTAGATGAGCTGTAAGCGCCACCTAGTGGACAAATCTGAGTATATCACTATTAGTTTGGTCTGTATGTGATTTAACTTCTCCAAAATATATTTAATATAAAACACACATTTACATGGTTGGTCATTAGGTGTAAACAGTATTCTATATAGAATATAACTTAATTTCAAAATAATAACAACATGCATATGTTAGACTACACTGGGGGAGTCAAGGAGTAAGTATGAAGCTAGAACTACTGTTCTTGCTCCTAGGATGTTATTAGTGAGAAATCAATATTATGTGGTATTAAAACATTTATTTTTCCCTATTCCTATTACATCTACACCCAAAGACAGATAATACACACACACACTTACACAAACACAGAGAACACTCCGATCCAACAAGCGGATACAGTGTACAGGGACACACTTTCTACTTCATACTTCTTCAATAGTTTTATTTGATAGTTATGGCTGGGTATCAATTCTTTATTTTTGTGGTATCAACTGATTGATTTCAACAGTATTCACTGCTGAAAGTAAGTAATGTAATGTTTTTTGTTTTTTTTTGTTAAAATCAATATTTTATTTAGAAGCTATGCAAAGATGTTTATTTTAAATCTATACAACCTCATAATTTTCTGTAAATAAAAATTAATTATTAAAAGAGTCATTCGGGAGCAGTACCCAGCCTTATTGATAGTTCTATCACCACTCAGCAGTGAGTTGTCATGAATGTAGACTTTGGTTGAAGAACTATAAGTTTGACAGTAATCAGTGTTGAGAACTGTTGTGAGGTTTACACTGCCTGGTTTAAATGTATATTTTTAGGATTTTTCAGCTTTATTGCAGAGTTTAAAACATTTGTTAGAAATAATCAAAAAGTAATCAAATTTTTTTCATTTCATTTTAACAGGGTAACTAGTAATCTGTAACCTATTACATTTCAAAAGTAACCTTCCCAACACTGAGAATAACTATTATAATAATAGTCTCTTGTTAGCTGGCATCAAAGGAGTAATTGAATGTTAAGGTGTCATGTAGACAGGTGTCTTAACAGCAGTGCAGTTTCATGCCTTACAGGGGATCAAGACCTCAGACTGGGTCATAGCAAAGATTTGGGAGATTTGGGAACAAAGCCATGCAATATAAAACTGATCTGTCCTGAGATAAGTTAAGATTACTCGGTGACACAGCAGACAAGTGGCCTCATCCATAAAAAATGACAGCAGTTCAGTGAACATGGTCAAAATGATGTAACTGAGGCTGAAACTTTTGGGTGCATTAGTTACACTTGCGCTATGTATAATAATCTTATTGTCATCCAGTAATGCTCAGGTACGTGGGTGGCCTGTCTGCATTCATATACAACATACATTTTGTTACTTCCCGTAGTCTTTGTCTGTTTCCTGTTATATTTTGAAGTATAGTCTTTCCTGTCTGTTCAGTTCCTGCCCTCGTGTGTTAGCCTTGATTGTCTACACTTGTTCCCATTACACACCTGCCCCTGATTCCCTCGTTAGCCTCTTCCTTATTTATACCAGTTCCTTTCCTTTGTTCTTCGTCGGTTCATTGTGTGTTCAGTACTGTGTGTACCTCTTGCCTTATGCTTGGTTTTTGTGTTCCTGTTTGAGATATTTTCCTCGTGCTTCTGTGTCCAGAACCTGCCAGTGTTACCTGTCAACCTGCCTGCCTGTACCTGCAAGTAAGCTTAAATAAACTTGTGAACCACTCCTGTCTGCCTGCTCTGTCTGCGTTAGGGCCCTTTTCCTGCTTCCAGCCTTACGCTCCCCATAACACATTTCTTTTCACACAGAGGGCTTCAAAGTATGTATTATGCACTGGTGACTATTTTAGGATTTATTATGACCTTCACTGCCTAATCAAATGTATATTTTAATTTGACTGCATATACTGTATCAAAATGAACCAAAATGATCATACATCAAATCCTTCAGTGGGTACTAGTGCCCTGTGAAGGACAGGTAGAGGCCTTTATAAAGCTCTGAAGTTAGGCTTGTGACCTCCATGTGACACATTCAAACTGAAGGAAAGGCCTCTGTTTCCACTAATAAGTACCAGACAGACAGCTGTTGCCAACCAGATAACCTTTCTGGTGTTCATCAACTCTACCTTCTGCTGTAGTAGTTTAGGCATTCTTTCATCCAACTCCAAACAAGATTATTCCTCTGGCTGATCAAATAGACTGATCTCCAACATACCACATGGAGATACAAATGTGACAGGACGGTAAGTTTTCTATCCATGTGGTTGTTTTTTTTGTTTTGATTTGATTTGGACACAATTTGGATTTTTAGAAGGAGGGTGGGAAAGTGGCCTATGCATTGCTAATGTATAGGTTGCAGTTTTTTCTTGTACAACTAGTTATATTAGTGAAAGACACACATATGTCAACAGAAACCAGTCTAAATTCCACTGTAAACATGACCGTGTCTGCCACCTCTGATCAGGTTGACATCTTTTATAGACAGACTTCATCTTGTAAACAAACAAGCTGTATTTCTAAGTGGGTGGGCTTTCCCACTTTTGACCTAACAGTGTACAACATGACTGTCCTGTGAACGTAAATCATACAGCCCAAATCAGTACCAGTCAGGAGAAAAATAGTAGTGAAATGTATATTAATAAAACTTAACAAAGCTTAACTTTGGCATCTTGGGGAGAATGTGATCTCAGTTGAGACTGTTCAAGGCCATGGTCAGAGTATATCATCACATCTCAGCATGTCTTCCTCTGGTAGTTTAAATATTTGAAACCCGTTTTTGAGTGCAGTCATCTCCAGCTGCCAAAACAAAATGTTCCTTATATTTCTATACCATAATATTGGGCCATAATATTATATAATATTTCTTTTAGTGTGTGCCTATACCGTACCTACACCAAACACATTATAGTCACTTCATTTCAAGAAAGTGTTATGTCTTGAAAGACCAGTCTATACAAATGTGGTGAAGAGATTACAGTTCATTTTAAATAGCCCACTCTTTCGATGGAACCATAATTGAACACATACAGTACCTGGTGCAAAGAGGAAAAATGTAACAGTGAGACGTTTCCTGTATTCCTCTCGCTGGGAAAAATAACTCTTTCTCCTCGAGATGTCGTAAACTTCACAAGCGGAGCTGCAGTTTTCGAGCCTTCAACTGGACCATTATTTTATTCTGGATGTCTCATGACAAACGGTTTTGCCAAATGAAAAGAACCAAGCACATGCTACAGTATTTAAAGGTGCTTAAATAAATCATTGACAAAGCAAACCGTTCAGACTGGATTTTTTGATCATGGAAAACTCATGTAGTCCTGCAAGTGTATTTAAACACTGTATAAGTGCGCCTTGGGAGAAACTGAGACAGCAAAATTAGGGGAGACAAAGCTCTTTTAGGCCTTCCAGCATTTTATAACTAAACACACTATTGAAACAAATACTGTTAACATTTAGCTCTGCAGTGTTTGCTTTTATATTACATTTAAACTTCTGTTTAAATAAATTCAAAAATAGTCTTTATGTCTCAGATAGATTTTAAGAACTGCATATTACTGTAACAATATTATGTGGTTATACCTCAAGCAGTCTGGTGCATAGACATTGGCATTAGGTTTCAGGCCGCTACGATACCTTCACTGACACGTCGGCATGGGAACTCCTCTTCTCCTCTTGGTAGTCAGTGTCCATTGGAAGCTGATAGAGCTCATTTAGCGAGAGGCCATGACCTGATTGACTCAGAGGCCTCTGCCTTCCAGACCTCAGGAATGTCTAGCATCTCCCCCAGGAGAGAGAGGCAGAAAGAGAAAGAGAGAGCGTTTGGTCAAATTTATGGCACATCCTTAATGAATAAGTTCATACACACATGTTAAGGCAACAAATCACGAACAAATACAGACCTATCGCAACTTTCAAAGAAACTCCTCTTTAACTCAATACATTTAGCCAAAGGCATGTTTATAAAGAGTGCAAAGGGCAGGGTCCATACTGAAAATGGGATTGTTACGCCTGATAAGCATTTTACAAATTAATAAAAATGACATTTGGATACTGTAGGGAAATTAATATCATCAGGTCTACTGAGAGTCTGTTTTGTGGTTAAAGTAACCAATGTTATAATTCATGTTATAATTCTAAAGTATGTAAAACATGTTATGTGTCTTAAAACATAAAATATATGAAATGCAAAAAGGACAATGAGTAATTCATACACACACTTAACGTACACACTTGTACATTGTATCAATGTCAGGGGAAATTGACCATCACATGTTTTCTTTTAGCCTGATCATCACATATGCAACATTGCATAGTCAAAACGTATAATCAAACATTTCTATTGAGGTTATAAGTGTTTCATAACAGCAAAGTTTGTGGGTTGTGTGGATTAAAGATTACAGTATATATGCATACAGTACATATGTAATTCTATTCACCTTTTCCCAGACTGCAATAATGAAAGCATTTGATGACTTTTAAAGCTTTCATTTATAGTATATGATGTTTCCAAAAATGCACAAATACAAAGTCTATTAATTTTTAGTATTTGGAAAATTGTGCCCATCAAACACGTTAAAATTCTTAAAGCGGGACAATGTGGACATCAGTTGTACGCGTGATTGTCTCATTGCACCTGTTTTATCATGTTCTTGTCCTGGCAGATTACCTACTTAATATTACCAATCACAATATTTTAAGACTTGAGTCCCATCTGCTGATATGCTACATTCACTTACGCTCTGCTGAAGGGAGGATTTTATGAAACCAACCACTCTTCCTCTCAGATTCAACAGTTGCTCCACTGTTTGTGTGAATACGATGTTTGATGCATAATCTCATAAAGAAAAACATTATCTGGTTTTGTCCCACTACTGATTTTGCCCATTTCAGAGGATATAAAAACATATTTGTAACAGCCAAAACAGTAATCCCTTGATTTTATAGTGTATGGTGTTGATCTCGTTGTCAAGGAGAAGAAGAGAAGTACTTTGAAATGTTGAGATCTGAATTCAAATGAGTCCAGTTACTGTGGAGGGTAGAGAAAAAGAGAAAGAAACAGAGAGAGGGGGGATACAGACACATCTGTGATTATACTTAGTTACAGGACCACCAACGCTGTAGGAAGTGTAGTCCACAAGCTTTGAAAACAAATCTTTCTTGACCCAAGAGAATCAGGTGAAGGGTAACTCCTGGTGCCGTTTTACAAAGCTGAAATAATTTTGTTTAGTGAGTTTGAGGAAATGTTGATTCACATGACCTCACTTTTTCCATGTTTGTGTTCAGATCGTATTAATACAGGCAGGAAATGAGTTATTTAGAACTCCCTATGAAAGAACAAGATTACATGAACAGTGTGTTATTTGTCACTGTCACTCTATCTGTAACTGGGTACCTCTAGTTTCCAGTGGAGACCTTAAGGGTCTTGGCCTGTCAGTCAAAGGCTATCTTAAGTTTGCTTTTACGGTCAGCTGAAATCAGATATCTCACACAAAAAAGTCTGTTTCAGTACATGGATTTGTCACAAATGCAGCAGAAATGCAGCAATGAGTTATACAGGATTTTGTTTTTGATTTATTTTCCTTCTTGTGGAAGTCTATCCAAAGTTCATCTGCTTTTATAGAAGCAGTCCCAAGATCTACACTGTCACACAGTCCATATTGTTCCATTGACGCTGTAAAAAACTTAACCTGCTTGAACTTGTCTCTTTTTTAATTCTCACTTTGTTTCTCCTCTGTGAGTCAAAAATAAACCACTGGAGAGTCCCTGAGATCAAAAAGCAGTGAGCAGTGCTGGGTTATGTCAGCTGGTGGACCAGGGGTCAGGTCTCCACATGGCGTCTCATGACAGGATGACCGGACCCTGAGGACTGGTATCCACATCAGCCCATGCAGGAAGCTCTGGTTCAGCTGTTGACACCAGCTCATCAGTCAGTCAGACTTGCCTTGTCTATTCCAATGAGCTCATTTGCTAATGTGCTTCACTGACTCCATGCATATGAATAAGAACTCATTAATTATCGTTCTGATGGCAGGTTCATCTTATTTTATGAATTGTAGTGTACATTTTATTGACTGGCAACCAGTCCAGGGTGTACCCCGCCTCTCGCCCTATGTCAGCTGGGATAGGCTCCAGCCCCCCCGCGACCCTCTGAGGATAAGCGGTATAGATAATGGATGAATGGATAGTGTACATTTGTGTCTAATTAAGTGCCTTAATTTTTACTGCGGCTCCATCTTTTTGTGAAGAATTGATATAACAAATGTATTCAGCTCCCAGTTTTTTAAAGTTGTGATCTGAAACAGATGTGACTCAAGAGACCATGTACTGTACGTATGACGTCACAGGTCGGAGTCAAGACCACAGCCGTTATTACATATCATTGTCAAATAATTTTTGTTGGTCTTTACCATATGTCGTCTAACAAAACAGAAACCACATTAAAAATTATATTTGAAAACAATCTGAAAGCCGGGTGTGTTGACCGTAGATGAACAGTTACTGCACATACGTTGCCTTTGTTATACTCTGTGGTTGACAAAAAACCCCATAAAACTCAATTGTGGTGTGCATTAAAGATAACTGGAGACAGGGCAACAGCTTATAGTTTATGAACATATATATGTGTGTATGTGAGTGCTCATGTGTGCCCACAAGTTTGTTTGTATGTGCACAGTGTGGTAGGCATCAAAGAAAGCTAAACACACAACAAGGGCTTTGAAAGGAACACATTCACCAAACCTCCATATGGCATTAGTTTGTTTTCCCTTAAATGACTTAGGCTTTATCTGCACTGTGTCCTCTAATCTGATCTTCTTTCTACCAAAGTCACACACGTTCAGTTTACACCAGTAGAAAATAAAAACAGCCTCCCAGACATTTCAGTATAAACACGCAGAATGCAGCATTGATGCCAGCTTTGGCCCAACTTCCTCTAATCTGATCTTGTAATTTCCATGTAAACAATGAGAAAACATTTTGTCCCTCTTTTTGAATGTTTAGATGCGAATGGAAGAATAAACTTTTTACCGCAAGTATGGAAAATTGTCAGTTTTGAGTTGGCTGTGTTGATCTAGCCTAATAACCCGAAGACAAGCCAGACATTTAGTCAGTCTTTAAACATATTTCATGTGTCAGTTCCCATTTCGCACACAACCCCTCATAGTGTAGCTCCCCTTCAGATCAAATTGGCCCTCTCAATCAGTTGCCAGATCCACAAGGAAACACGCAATCAGTGATGTTTCAGCTCCCCTTACCACACTTAGCCTGTGTGTGATTAAACATACTACATGGTTCAAAGAGTATTGTTAATGTGTTTTTTTGTATATTTATTTGAAAGGATCCATTGAGGTTCAGGTTTAAGTTACTGAAAGTGATGCAGGCTAAGTGTTTCCATGATGGGTGCTGACCTTTGGTTAAAACATTACTAAACTTTAAGGCAATAATGACATTTTAGGAAATGTGTTTGTTCTCTTTCTTCCCGAGAGTTAGATGAGAAGATCAATAACACTTTCTTGCTTATATTAGATGATTAATACCACTCTCATATCTGCCTGTCAAATATGAAGCTGCAGCAAGGAGACGGCTAGCTTAGCTTAGCATAAAGACTGGAGGCAGTGGTCTGGTGATGGTGACAACACAAAGTTACTGCTCCTGGAAAATAAATAGTCCAGCACATAAACCCTCGTAAAACCACAACTTATTGTTTTCATGCTTCTGTTTTTGTATGAATTAACCAAACGACATATAACATGTTAATTGGTGAACTTTAGAGATATAGGTGGATTTTGTTACAGTACTTGTGGACAAAGCTAGGCAAGCTGTTTCCCACAGTCTTTATGCTACGCTAGGCTAGGTGGCTGCAGCCTCATACTTACCATGCAGACATGAGAGTGGTATCAATCATCTCATCTAAGCAAGAAAGCGAATGCGTATTTCCCATTATGTTTTACTAACCCATCATGTCCATTTGAAAATTGCTATACGTTTTCTAGGGAGTATGCAGTTTGCAAATGTGTAACTTAGATACTGAACTGCAAAGATTCAATTTTGCATGACGGCAGATGCTGAGACACCTTGCTGCACAAATATAGATAATCACAAAAAAAGCTGAGAACTGTCACTCTTTAACGTAAAGTTTATATTGATAACACCCATTTGCTAAAAAGGCACGCAGTAATAAATAATGCAGTAATTAGCTCAGTTAATGACATCTTTGGCATAACTGGTTATATTAAGTATCATGTTAATCGTTCTAACTAGAAGCATCAGAGGGCTGCTATTTATCTTGGCTGGGAGGAAATAAAGTGGGCAATAAATTAATTCCACTATTTAGCAAGCATTCAAACTCAAATCCAAAATCTGCTGAAGACATCATGTCGGGAGGGAAGATAGAGGTATGTCAGCAATGCTCATCATTAGTTCCATCATAAACGCTGCATAATTGGAGAATATTAGGTCTGACATATCTTTGTTGAGTTTGATTTATTAGTGCCCATTATGATGAATCTTTGATAAAAAGCCATGTGAGTAATTACTTTTACATAACAAAATGACCAAGAGTATATGGAAGGATTTTAACAATGCTCTTCAGCTTAAATGAACAACACCGTTGCCCTACTACCACGTCTTAGCTTTGCGGGATGCTCCTAAAACTCTAGCATAGCAACCAACTAGCAACAATGCCCAACATCTATGATTAGCTAAACTGAAGTAATCACAAGATGCTAATATGTGACCAAGGAAAAACGTCATAAAAACATTCATAAACGTTTGTTTACATAGTTGCTAAAGGTTTTGGTGTACATCCAGCAGGGCTTTGTATTTACTGAGGTCACTGATCACCCAATAAATGCAAAACCATGGTGAGGGATGTCACTTACAACAAAACATTTATATCCTGGTAATGATGTTTAAAGAGCATGAGAAAAATGTAAACCACATGCCATCACCAACCCTATTAACCAGATCCCAACCTTAGTTGAAAAGTAGATGTGGTGTCTGGGCCAATATTTTCCACTGTCATCAAGACAGCACAAACAAGGACATTTATTATAACAATTTTTTGTTTTTATCTACAACTTACAAGTATTTTCCCGACATTTTTCTAAATTTGTGCATTGTATATCTGTCAGTATCTATTACCAGTTTAATTTCAGGAAGTGTTTGTTTATTTGGAGGGTTTTTTTCCATCCAGCATGTGACAACAAGTATGTAATAATAAAATAAAGCAGCCTTATTCATCACATAGAGTAAGAGGACTAAGGTGCTTCAATGAATCACAGGAGAGAGGAAGACTCCCTCACAGCAACCAGATTCTCACCTGCCCCATATGCTGATAGTTACCTTGCTTTAATGAGGACTCCGAGGCAGCAAAAGAGTGTAAAATAAACTGACAGAAGTACCTGCTTTTTAAGTGCAGGCTACATCAATGGGATTAGACAGCTATACAGCAACTGTGTTGACTCAGACCTGTGATGTCCAAAACACCTTTGTTCAGCAGCTTTACATTTACAGTCAACTTCTGGTCTGGCAGAAAAAGAACAGGGATACAGTGAAGGGAAATTCAGAGGTGTGTGGGCAGTTCAGAGATTGTCTTTTTCCCAGAGAAAGGGAAACAAAGTACAGACATGCATCACATTAAAGGAAACATAATATAAAATCCACCCTGCTGTGCAGAGTTATGTTACTTCTGCTGCTAGTGTGGCGTACGTTTCCCAGCATTGGGCCGAACCCAAAAACAGTCACGTTTCCCTGCAAGTACAGAGACATGCATGAAATATTTTCTCATTGTCCCATGAAGCGCTGTAAATGTCATCACCTCCCACACAGCATGTCCTGGCAACAGACGAGTGCAGGAATGGAGTTCAATGTGCCGATTTGACATTCTGTGTATTCTTTAAATTCACTGAAGCTGAGGATTCGCCTTGTTTTGTCAAGAATGATCAACACATTTGTTAAGTTCATGAGAAAGGAGAGATGAATGGATTGATAAATGACATAGATGGAATGATTCTGCATGAATGACGTGAGGGAGGATTTAAGACCCCCTACCCTCTCTCTATGAAAACATTCTTATTTTTACAGTTGCATGCAAAGTAAATACTAAACTACAGCACCTGAGTAATTGAAAGAATGCAGGAAGTTGTGATTCCACAGGAAGGAAGGAAGGAAGGAAGGAAGGAAGGAAGGACGTTTATCAAGGTTGAGATTTGTGGATATTTATAACCAAACCACAAAGAGCCAAATTTAAAAAATCTTTCTTTTGTTCCCAAAATTAGTAAAAGCACTTGTGGACGGAGTTGTCAGCTGAAATAGAATCTTAATGCTTGTCGACATTTGTGACAAACTTGTTGACAGCTTTGATATTTGAGTGGTTGGTGTGTGTGTGTGTTACTGCATTCCTCTGTGCTGGTTTGGAATCGGTTTGTCCCGTAATTGGGTCCAAACACTTGCTCACATCTCTACACTCAAACACGGACATGAAGGACACAGGTATTGGCAAAAAGACTCGCCAACCAAGATACCAACATACACACATACTGGACACGCAATGCAAAACTCTTGCTGCCTATCTGCCTGTTGCATGTCTTTTGTTCCAGGTGATTTTACCCTGCACTCTGTCAAAGTTAATTAAATCAACTCCAGATTCCTCTTTCTAATGACAAAGGCTGAAGAGCTTTGTAATTGTTAAAAAGAATCTTTCAGCATGATAAAATGAAATTCACAGCAACTTAATTAATCTTTGTAGTCTTTGTTCTCTCTGCATAGTATAATTGAAAGTGCCCTAGCTCTCTGATAATGGAAATGAGTAAAATGGGTAGAAAGCTCAGCTGCAGGACCGTATCCGAGGATGATGTTCCAAGGTTACATGTTAACTCTCTGTAATGACTGTGTCATTATGGAGCATCCGGTGCTTCATTCATCTCTGTCCCTGATCCAAGGAGTAGTTTGCTTTTAAAAACACTGCACACCCTGCTGCAGAATGACAGATATTATCTTTCAAGAGTTATGTTGCTTCTCAGTGCCAATAATTTAAGCCTTGTTCTTCTGTTTCTTCTAAAAACTGTCAAATATGCTGTTTAAAAAAATCATCACCATCAGATCATCACCACTGCATCCTCAATACACACACATAATACATAATACAACATATATTGACCACACCTTAAAGCAGCTCTAGTAAACATTTTCATATGTATATATAACAAAGGATCAAATGACCATGTGTAACATGAAGGGTGTCATTAGTAGTGACAGACACTAACAGCATATGTAGCATATTATCAAATATTGGGAAAAAAGACAGATGGACCAAAAATCTATAGTTGTTGTACAAACAACCACACCTGCCCCCCAGCTTCAGCTCCAGTTTCACTTGAACAATCCCACTGTCCCCTGTGTTCCCACAGAAATTCGAAACCGTACTTATATATTTAGAGACAAAGCCTGTCAGCCTAAATTATTGCCAACCTTGACACCTGGGGTCTTAGGTAATGGTCATGCACTTGTATGCATGCACTTAGTTGCCTGCATGATTTCAAATTTGATTGTATATACATACATAACAGAAATCAATCTGAAACCGATTTTTTTGCACGCCTTAAAATGGTCATAATGCAGTCTGAGGTGGTAAGTTTTTGATGGTGGCGCTTGTGGTTTTTCTGTCGGCTTGAAGGAGTTAGCCTGCTATGTGTCTTCAAAGCATGGCCTGTTTTCATACAAATAACCTGAGAAACATTTGGCAGAAAATAATACATAAATGTCAAATCAAGTCAAGACTTTTTGGTGTCTAACTGCAAATCATCTGACCAACATTAAATGTTCCAAAGGACTCTTGTGATTATTATCACCATTTTCAAGAACCCACACCCCCAGAAGGTTTTATTCCAGGAAATGTGCTATTTTTTTTTTTCTCCATGTTTAATACGATCTGTATGCCACTGCTGTATTCATGTCATTTGAACCCAAATTCGCCCTTTCTTTTAAATTGTCTTGTGTACTCTTGTGTACACTCTTGACTTTTAAAAATGTATTTTGTCAAATATAACCTCTCCTGAGTGGCTTTTTCTATCCTAAGCTGACTGTACGTTTTCTTGGCTACGACCTTGGCCTCTTGAATCCAATCTTTTTCTAGTTACTGTGGTGTTTAAGGCCCTACTCCCTCTGCTAAAGAGATTAATTTCAACCTCCTCTGCTACTGTAACATATACAGGGACAAAAAAAACAGTTATTAAAAAATTAAGAATGTGTTGAGACAATAAAGAAGCAAGGTAAGAGGCATGTTTAGGTAGAGAGTGATTTGCTCAGGGGGAAAGAGTAGTAAATGCTGCTCATTATCGCTCTCCTCTTCTCCCTCTCCCTTTTCAGTCAATCACTTTAGCAGAGGAGGAGAGGAGACACTCCCAAACTAACTGCCCATTGGCCTGTAGGCATTTGGGAGAGATTTTAACAATTGAAGTGGGAGGGAGAGAGCTAAAGTCACTGGCAGTACAGAGGTCTTTGAATCATTGGCCCGGGCCTGTCAACAGGTGGCAGAGGGAGAGTCTTGGTGACGTTCAGTCCTTCAGAGAAAAGAGCGAAAGAAAGAGACTAGAGGAGGAAAAAGTTAAAGAAAACCTTCAAGGGTAAGGCAACATTTAAATTTTGTCATTTTTCTCAGTGATTTAAACATTATTAATTTATTATTATTAATTTGCATTGTGTTCAATATGTCTTTTTTTATTGAAGGATTTAGTTTACTGGCCATTATTAGTCCAATTAACCTGTAGGTGTGTGACGATTTCAGAAGTTTTATTGGTATGTTTTGTTGAGTTTAATGTAAGATTTAAAGTCATTTATTTTATAACATTATTAAACATGTTGTCAGCTATCAGTATCTAGATTAAAAAAATGACAGTTATTAATTCAAAGTTGTTAATTCTGTTGTGCTCAGAGTACGCTCTTGTTTATTTCTACACATTGATCCGAAGGGGACCAATTACGTGTTTTCTTCCCTTTTGGCAGTCTTTCTGTCTATACATCAATCTTTTTCACACTACAAACTCTGTCTCAGCTGGTTCTCAGCGTTTCTCTGCTTGTCTTTCTCTCCATCCATCTAAACTCCCTCAGTTTAACTTGACACCTGGAATTTATCAAGTGTCCCGGGACTGAAGCTGTTCTTATGTTAGTTTGGGTTTGCATGGCAGCACTTTGTGTGTAAGAAAGTTGTGGAAATCTTGGTCAGTGATAAACATTGATATGTGATGGGGTTTGACACACTGAATGAGGTTATGTGAGTGTTTGTAAAGTGTTGGTGCTCAGTGCCTACAGTTGTGTGTACAAGTGTGACATGTTTTTCTGCATTCACACTGAACACGTATTGTTCAGTGGTGAAGTTACTATGTGCATTTACTCAAGTACTGTACTGTAAGTATAAATCTGAGGTACTTTTACTCTACTTGAGTATTTCTATTTTATGCTACTTTAAACTTCTATTCCACTGCCTTTCAGAATGAAATATTGTACTTTTTACTCCACTACATTTATTTAGCAGCTATAGTTACTAGTTACTTTACAGATTAAGATTTTACCTGCAAAACATTTTACAAAATATGATGCATTGTTAGAGATGAAACTACCCAACAGTATGTAACAGTTTAAATTACGACCTCGACCAGCTACAACTATAAAGCACCACTACCTGTTAATGCTTCAAAAATAAATCATCCAATAAATCATCCAATAATATGAAAATATTACACTTGAGTATCTGAGTATTCAATTTATATTGAGCATTTGTTATTGCTACTTTTACTTAGTAAATGATCTGAAAACTGCCTCCACCACTAATATTGTCTTTGAGTGTTGCTGAATGCATGATGTATTACTAATACAAAAGATATTTGTTTTGTATCTTTTTCCTCTGCAATTCACAAAGTTATGATTTTAGTTAGATACTCTATGAAAACATTTGGAAATTCGGATCCATTTAAAGCTAAGTTGAATATTTATGAATGTTCAGACAATATTGCATAAATCAACAAAGTTATTTTCCCTTTGGGGCTGTGACGGCCTTTGATTTCTGTAAAAATGTATCTGAGTTATTATTTACGATTTGTATATCCAGTCAATATCCACATTTGGTATTGTAGATCCTATATTGTCTGTCAACAAAGCTGCCAGCACTAATTTTCCTCTATGATAATAACATAAATATTTATAATAACCATGTGCTGGGGTGATAGATGTTCTCACAGGACTGTCGATCCAGTAGATTTACCTTTAATGCTACTGTGCTGGCTCAGGGAATACACAGAAGCCCTCGCAAAATGAGCTACAGATGTGGGCCCTCAGCCATGCAAAATGATAGAGAGAGGGAGAAACAGAGGGAGAGAGAGAAAGAGAGAGAGACACACAACCCTGAGTGGGTGGCTTATAAAAAGTGTTCAGATTGCATAACGTGACTGCTTTCATGGAAACCTCACAACTCCAGTTTTTTTCATTTACCTTCGCTGATTGAAAATGACCCCTGGGCACATAAAAGCTACTCAAAACACATTTTTATTATTTCAAAAACATATCTCTGTCTAAAACTTAGGCTGTTTCATTAATGCTAGTGTCGTGTTATTTTCTTTTCTTTTCAGGTGGTTAGGTTTTCATCTGACAGTCCTGCTAAGGGGAATAGAGCCTCTATGGTCCTTATCGAGGTCTACTTGTGGTCTGTATGGCAGCAGGAGGCAGACAGAATCATGAAGATATGAGCTCTGCTCTCAGACGATAATTGCTTTCAGCTTGGTTTTATTCATTTTAGTTTCCCTGTTCTGTCTGCAAGCTGCTGCGAAGGAAGGAAAAGAGGAAGAGAAGGGAAAGTTTGCAACCACACATGAAGGCACAACCTTGCTGCTCCTCTTTTTAAACCCTCTCTTCTTCTCATCCTCAGGCTTGTAGGTTTGGTCCAGTTAGATTTGTCTTGAGTTGAAACCTGGTGAAACAGTCGACCTTTTCTCTGAGGCTTAATGGTTCTCTAGAGACTAGAGAGGATAGGCAAAAGTTCACAGACTGACCAAGTCTCCTTCTTCTGCCTATCTCTCTGTGCGTATCTGTATTCCCAATACAAGTTTTTTCTGCAGCTGTTTGTCTTGGTTTCACTTGTGGTCTTCCCCTCCCTTTCTCCCTTTTATATCATCCCGGCTAGACTACTGCAATTCCCTCTTCACCTGCCTCAGCAAGTCGTCTCTGGTCCAGAGCGCTGCTGCAAGGCTGTTGACCAGGTCCAGCAGGACAACTCATATCACATCCATTTTATCTTCCTTACACTGGCTTCCCATCAAGTTCCAGATTCATTTTAAGGTTCTTGTTTTTACGTATAGAGCACTGCATAGTCAGGCACCAGTGTACATCTCTGACCTGCTCCATCCTTACATCACCAGTAGGTCACTTAGGTCTTCTGACAAGGGCTTACTGGTTGTTCCTCGTGCCCGACTGAAAACAAAAGGTGATCGTGCCTTTGAAGTGGTGGCTCCGACAATGTGGAACGCCCTTCCTATAGACATACAATCTGCGGTCTCTGTTGACGCCTTTAAAAAGCAGCTGAAGACTTATTTATTTAAACTGGCCTTTGTCTAGCCTCATGCTGTATGATATTTGTCATTTTTGTGTGTTTTTAAGCTCTGCTGTTGCTTATGTTTTATTGCCTGTTTCTTTTTACTGTTTTTATGGTCTTGTTTTTAACATTTGTACTTTTGTGAAGCACTGTGTGATCTTTCTCTGTGAAAGGTGCTATACTAAATAAACTTTACTTACTTACTTACTTCTCAACCCAATGTTTAGCGCATTCACTGTTTCCAAAGCTCTGAGAGCATGCCAATATTTTTAGAAACACACACAAGTATCCCTACAGCTTCTCAGGAAGCCTTCAGTGAAAGATGTCTGTGGATCCAGACACTATTGTCTCTAGGTGATTAAATAGCTGCTGTTACCTTCGGAGATAACCCCCCTCTCTCCTCTGTAAGCTATAAATGCTGTGAAGTTTCACAGACATACTGTACACACATGAGCAGAGTCCTATGCACTTCTTTCTCCCGTATAAAAGAGTGAACACACACCACAGGTAGTCAACAAACATTTTACAGGCCCACTGACATGGCTCTGCTTTGATATAGAGAAGTTATTGTCAGGAAGGAATTTTTAACTGTTTATGGACGTTGAATTTTACTTGAGAGGGTTTGAAAGCCAGGTTGAAATGCTATCTGGATAGGCTATGTGCTGAGTGAAACCATTCTGTGTTCCTGCTTTAAGAGTTCAACATCTATATGTTACTGGTCTATTGGAGAATATCCAGTAAATCCCTTCTGCTTCCTCAAAACATTATGTCCTGCTTTGTGTCATGACAGCCACTTAATGCTGCATACGTCCAGTATTTCATTCAGTAGTACCTAATCTTACACATCTTTTCCTTGTCCTGCCACCATCTGCTCCATTCATCTTTTAACTACATCTCCGAGTAGCCTATACAATACATACTATACCAGAGGATATACCTCATTCAAATCTATCCATCTATGTATCTACTGTATCTATATATACATAAATTCATCCATTATCCACCCATACATTATCTACCCATACATTCAAGCATCCGTTCATCCATCCATCTGTCCATCAATCCATTCATCCATCTCTCTGGCAGCAATTCTCAAATGTGACTGCCCCACTTCCCTCTCTATTCCCCATTTCCTCTCTCCATTAAACCCTCCATATGTCTCTCTTTCCCACACCGGGACGTTCTTAGCAGTCAGTAGCGGCCCTCTGCTATGCTTGGAAGGTCACAGTGCTATCTCCTCCAAGAGAAATAAGAAAAGGGCCTGAAAATGGCAAGCATCAAATAAAACCTTGACAGGGAGCTATAAACATGCTTGCTAAGCATCTGTGTGCGCCAGTGCTCAGTGCCATTCCACATGGCTATAGTATACTGTCTATAATGTGGCTAACTGCCAGACTGTCACTGATTCAAACACACTCTCTCCATCATCCCCTCTACCACCTATTCACTCTCTCTCACTCAGTTAATCTCTCTCACTCTTCAGTTTTTCATCTCTATACTTTCCACTTGTCTCTCTCCATCTCCTTCTCTTAATGTCTCTTTTAGCTCATTTCTGGTCTGCCCTCCAAAGTCTTGGCCATTGATAAAACATCCGTTAAAGTTTTGGTCACCACATGGGGTCAAAAAAGCAATTTCCCAGTGATATCATAGCTTGGATGTCTTGCAAAGGCACCAGTCTCCGACCTCAAGCTTTTGACCAGCAGCAATCAAAAACACAGCTAAAATAACCAAACAAGCTCAGCCGTATTGAGTTTGGACTACTTAGAAACAGGTCATGGTAATTACACGTCTATTTGTCTCCCTAAAAAAGGGACTGGAGAATTTTGAATTACAGAACTACTTAAATTCTGTGTAAATCATCAGAGGGAAGATTCATAAGCCAAAGTTTATTTTACTGAAAACAATTTGTGTCCAAGAATAGTAACTTTCCACCTTACCTATTGAAAAAACGTAAAACCTTTCATACCACTCAAAAGGTCAGGTATTCTCACTTACTTAGGATCCCTGCTCAGAATCTCTGTTAATCTGATAATGGTGTCATTATGGTGGTTGGGGGATTGGCAGGGTTTAGGTCCACTTGTTGACATTTTAATGTTCTGGCCAATGCTCACACAGTGTCCAGTGGGATTTTTAGGATCTGTTTCTGTCTCTCTGCACATTTTCTTCTTTTCCATCTGTTTTAGTCTTTGATGCTCAACGATAAAATGTTTTCATTGCCGGGATTTCCAGTTGGTCAGTTTCTCCTCTTCAAAGTTGCACCTAGTTAGCAAACATCTGAATAAATTTACAAAATTACAAAAATACAAATATTTTATTCAACTTTTATAGTTCCCAGTGAAACATTCCTTGCTCAGAAGGAGGAAGGGATTTTTTCTTTCATCACACTTTTCTGTCTCTCTTCCCTGTTTCCGTCCTCTATGGTTACCTACAGTTTGCGTAGTATTGTAACAATTTTGAGGTTTTGCAGTGCTGCATATTCCGTTGAATAATCCTGTATGATTTCAAACAAATCCAATGTATTTATTTAAGCATGTATGCTACTGTATATATTTCTATGCAGTTTTCCAGTTGTCAAGCATCACAGCAGGGCCCCCAACACTTCATTACTGAGCTTTAAGCCACTCTATTAGAGGTTTTGTATTTCCACAGACCACACAAGCTCCACGCAGTTAGATCAGAAGTTCCTTCTGCCGCAATTCAAACTTTTACACCAGGATGTTAAATCAGACCAAAGTCCAAAAAAAGACCTACTGAAGGTTATAACAGGCCTACTATTTTGAAAGCATGTAATTTGGCTCCCAGGGAAAGCCGCTGCAAGGTTTTAAGTTCACATGACATCACTGCCATTAAACACAATGACATCATCACTGAGGACAAGTTTCTGTGCTCTCTGAAGCTCTGACACGCCTGACTGAGCACAATTTATGGTTTAGAGCAGAAGGATCTCTGGCAAAGTGATGACTGCTCACTTTCTGCTGCCATACTTTGGAATGAGAGCCTAACACACACAAACACACCCACACACACACACATACACCACAGTGACATAATGGTTCAGGTTTCCTGAGATTAAATATACAGCAGCGTGCCCCACTAAATGTAACGTAACTCAAGCATTGTCCAGATAGTATTTCTGTCCTCAGTTCTCTGACTGGAAAGTACAAATGTGACCCTCTTTTAAACCAGAGACTCAGGTCCACTCAGCCATGACAACAAACATCTACAGTTTCTATAGTCTGTTACACATAGTTCATGCCAAAGATACAATCTCTACAAAATGTAGAAACTTGCACTAAAAAACTGATGGAATATATATTTCATTTCCAGGTGAAGCATTGTCTCGTGCCACTCTGTGTGAGAATCATGGAAGTGAATTTGATGTGCCCAACAGTTAGCGGTGAGGAGTTTCGTTTTGTTCTTATTTCTATTGTTTCTATTGTGTAAGGTAAAAACAACTTTATTTAAATTAGTAATCCTACAGTACATTTTGGGAAATAAGCTAATGAGGGGAACAGGTTGTTTTTTTTGCCAATCTTAGCTTACCTTCTACCACAATTTAGTTTTTTTTCTGAAGTTAAACTATTTCTTTAGAGAAGAAATCTTCCTGAGAGTTGGAAAACTAGACTGGCACCACTCTCATATCTATGCATTAAACACAGAGATGGATTCAGGAGGCTATTAGCCTAGCTTAGCATAAAGACTGGAAGCAGGGGGAAACAGCTCACGTGGCTCTCACAAAAGTAAAAAAATACACCAGTCAGTACCTTTAAAGCTCAATAATTAACATTTTTTAAACCGTACTCATACACAAATGTTAAAACAACAAATTACAGTTTTATGAGGAGTTACGTGCTGTAACTATTTCATGGTAAACAACAGCTGGGCACAGGTTCTTCCTGAATTTTTGTCATCACAAGTGACAAGAAACACTGCTTCCCATCTTTATGCTAAGCTAAGCTAAGCTAATTGTCTCCTGGCTCCAGCTCCATACACACATGGCAGAGGTATCAATCTTCTCATCTAACTCTCGGAGAGCTAGTGAACAAGTGTACTTCTTAAAATGTTTGACTGTTTCTTTAATGATGTTCCATAGCACGCTGGCACTGCAATGGGTATAATATGGGTGCTTTCTAACTGCTCCACAAATCAGCTTAAAAGCAGCAGTCAACATATTGTGTGACTTGTGTGAACTGGATGTCTTTTTTGTTTCAGAAAAAAAAAACAGTGTGAAGGTTCAGGAAACTTAGCAATCATCTGCTCTTACCTTGCCCTCTAGCCATGACCACCAGACTCCTATGGAGGGCCCTGTGCCTGTTGGCCCTACTCTGCACCATGTCACCCTTCAGCTCTGCCGACAACTACCCAGACCCCTCAGCCCCAGAGCAGGGAGTCACCTTCAGCCATGTCTATAAAATCGACATCCCGGGGAGCGCCAGTTGTAAACTTGAGCGCCTGCCAACCCAGGATAAAACAGGTCATAAAACAAAACTAAAATAGAGCGAGAGAGAATGCAACTGAGAATAATTACAGACAAGAGAAGGCATATGAGTGTGTTTATGCAGAAAGCTCAGAAAATTTGATGACAATCTGTAACTTACCAGAGAGAAAGAAGCTGATAAGTTAACTGTTTTTGTAAGAAAGATGACACACATAGTAATATAATTAAATTGCATGTATGCCATTGTGAAGGTTATTATGTTAAAGGAATGTAGTTTGGTATTGGTATTTACTATACATATTTTACCTCACATACTGGTTGTTGACATTACTGTAAGTTATGCTCACCCTTTTTGGTATCTTTTTGGCCTCTTCATTTTTAAATAGCATGTAATGCTTGTTTAGATTCTTCATCTGGAAATTAATATTAAACTAAATTTTCTGTATCATTGTGTGTGAGCATTGTGACCCATTACAGTACATGTAGAAATCAAAACGTTAAATTTTTGCCATATTTTGTAGGTCTGCAGACAGAGACCAGTACGAATGGGGAGAACGACATCATCTTCAAACACAACATCAGGCTGCAGACACCAAAGTGTGACTGTGAGGAATCTGAAAGCTTCAAATCACTCTTGTACAGAGTGAATGGGTTGGAGGAAGAAGTCAACTACCTGAAGACCCAGTGTACTCAGGGATGTTGTGGAAAAGGTGGTGCTGCAGGTAAGCGGTGTCACAACCCCTAATATAGTTGGAAGGCTGAGCTGGGAAGTCAACTCTTGACCCACAATTTATAAGGTAAACAAGTGGAAAGAGGAGTTTGCAGTGGGGAGGAAGCTGCAAACATTCTTGTCTTACATCCTGAAAACTGTATGTTTTCTATGAGACATTTATTATATAGTAGGTATGCATAATGTAGAAGGAATATAATCAATTAGACTAAGTAAAGAGATTTGCGGTTAATAATTCTAGACAATTATATCCTATACCTACAAATAATGTACCTACCAACCATACACATTTTTACCCTTCTCTTTCTCAAGGAGTGGACACAAGCTGTAGTGGCCATGGTACCTACCAACAGGACACCTGCAACTGCCTCTGTAACCTGGGATGGGAAGGCCCAGATTGCTCAGTCTCCTCCTGCCCTGACGAGTGCAATGACAACGGCCGATGCATGGATGGGAAGTGTGTGTGCCATCAGGGCTACACAGGAGAGGACTGCAGCCAGCTGATGTGTCCAGACAACTGCAATGACAAGGGACACTGCGTGGATGGAAAATGCGTGTGTTTCCCGCACTTCACCGGCGAGGATTGCAGTGTCCAGAAGTGTCCCAATGACTGCATTGGTAACGGCCAGTGTGTGGATGGCCAGTGCATCTGTGAGGAAGGCTTTTATGGGGAAGACTGTTCATTGGGTAAGCTATTCAAATGCTTAACAACACACACTCTATGGATTTTTTCATTGTATACATAATACAACCCGTAGGTGGTGCTGGAGACTTGGTGAACTAACTTACTGACGCGCTAACGGTTAATACGCTAGCAAGATGGGAACATGCATTCAGATTCACTTCACCCCTGCATGTGAATCCACTTATTGCAGCAAATTCCACTGAAATAAATTGATTTCACCATAAAATGTTACCGTTTTTATGTTGGTGTTAACCGGGCCCTAATGTGAACTGACAGTTTGCCGATTTTGGTGAGAAATTCATAAAGAAAAATGTTCACCAGCATATTTTATTTGACCCCTGCAGACATAGATAATTTATAAAGGTTTTCTTCCCATGGGCAGTTCTCATCCTAGCTACCAACAACATTTCCGATGTGTCCTGTAGAGATGAATGGTGTCTGAGTGAGCATATTCCACCATGATCGTTTTATGGGTAAATTATGTATCTGAGGTGCAGCATAATAACTTTTTATGACCCAGGCTTGTATTTAGTTTGATCTGTGTTTCTTATGAGAATTAACAATCACATTTCACTTTTTATTTAGTCTCCTCTATGGCTCTGTTGGCATTAAGCTGTGAACATTAACTTCTATCTCATGGAAAACACAGACGCTACAAGGAGCTCTGGAACCATTACAAATAAAACACTTGCCCCTAAAGCCCAGTTCACCTTCATATAAATTTCCCTATCATTTAATAAAAACTTTTAGGATCTACCTAAATGAATTATTAGGAATGAAGGCAATAGGCCTTTTTTACAGCAGACATTTCAGCCTTTTACAGTAGGAAAAACACAAGTGTTACTAATAACATTAACAATGACTGATCCATTCAAGTGTTCCAGTAAGCCCCGACAGTGTGACAGTGAGCCAGCATGCGCAATACCAGCACCCTGAAACTGGGGCAGCTAATTGGAATTCAGCCATCATTAATTTCATAATTTACACCTGTGCATTTTCTGTTGTGGCATGTCAGAATTTCATCAGCTGACTAGTAACACCCAGTATATTCTTACAGGTGTACAGGACTGGCTTAATAACCTGACAATTGTCACTCAAATGCCTTATTAAATTTGCAAGTATAAAGTTATGAATAACTACAACTCTAAAATCTGCAGAAACACAGTTTTGAGTGCTAGTCCAATTAATATTGACAACCTGTACAACATGGAAAAGAGATGAACAGCATGACATATGAAATGTCAATTCAATGTTTCTGACACATTGCTGTAGCCTTCATATTTTTGCTGTTTATTTTTAATGAGCTATTTGCTCCAAATACAGGAGGTGCTATGATGATAAGTTTGAAATGTTGATATGATTTAGCTGAAAGTTAAACTGGGACACTGAGATTTGATGTGACATGATCAGCTAGATAATTTCTCTAGTGAAGAGTCGCCACCTGTGTTTGTATTGTTGGACTACAAAACCACACAGTCCACTCAAGGTCATAGGGTGATGTTACAGAATTGTGTTTATTTTCGCTCATAAACAACCTTGGGTTGAGTTCAGACCGGTTTGTCAACAGTCAACAGTCAAAATGTAGCAATTACTAGCGATTAGGAACAGCTGATATATTCTGCCACTGCCGATTTTTGTTATTTTAAACTGTGAAAGTTACAGTTAGCGCCGGCAAAAATGTGGTCGGCTACACTTTCTAGCCTAAATGTTTTGTACATTGCTCTTTGCAAATAAAAAACGAGGAGAGATAAAAGGTTCAATAAAATATTTGTTAGCATCTGAGCTTTGCAGGTATTTTGCTAAGTGGAAACCGAATCCAGAAAGTGTATTTTACTGTACCAATAACACTTGCTGCTGCTGCTTTCTCCACCTCCCAAACATACTTTTTCTTATGTTTTGATGCCTTTGACACTGTTGACTTTTTAAGTTATAATGATTATGACCAGCAGACTCTGAGAGCTCCCTCAAAGAGCAGTCTTTTCTACCAAATCCAACTCCTAACTATTTGCAGTAAATGGTCAGTTCACTAATTTAAGTGTCTCTGACTGAACCTAAAGTTATGGCAGTTATCATGATGGTCATAGTGACCTACTTCTGTGGAATTCAAAGCATCTCTCCAACAGTTATTTCAGATATAGCAGTTGACCCATGACCACTGACAGCTATGGCCTCTAGACAACTTATGACATCAGGTCACATATTGTAATACCGCAGGAATATTAAGAACACCCATCAGTCTTTTGGGGCTCCGTCTAGCTTTGATCCCGTAGAAGAATCATCACCTTTCCTGCTAAATACGCTGCTCACCAAACTACTATTACTGTACTGCCTCAGGAGCAGAGTACAAAATTGCATTTTATGGCAATTTAAGGCCAGGCAAGCAGAAAGGTGAGAAGCAGCAGGCATGGACAGTTTAATTCACTGAGTTCACACTGTGACAGTAATTTCTAAGGAGGTCTTGAAGATTTGGCTACAGGTGTAAGGCACAAAATGTTGCTTTTTCAAAGTGCTCATCTCTTGGACTGCAGAAGAAGCTTTAAAGTAATATTCTGTATATGGCATCATCTGTCTATACTTGTCTATGGCATTTCATCCCCAACATTTAACCCAGAGTACATAGCACATACTTTAAAGCAGTTTTTTTTTTTTTTTTACATTTGCTTGGTGTGGATCCACCAAAAGAAGCTTCACATTCAATTTCAGGTCCTGAACCACAGTTTTAGAAACTAGAACAAGAGCGTAAATGGTTCAGTCTTCACAGTAGCAGGTCAGCTATGTCAAACCCACGATGGCGATTTAGTTTCTTCAAGCTGTGTTTTGCTCTGCAGAGGCAGAGTATAGCTAGAGACAGATCTGCACCTTCATGTGTAGGTGCTGTTGAAGGGAGTCCAAAATCAACAGTGGCACCGTGTCAGAGGAGAAGTCAGGGAGGAAGGGAAAGTGGGAGGCAAGGAAATAAAATACATTGTGATAATAAATAAATTGATTTTAGGTGTTAGTAATAATAGTGGTAATAAGCACCTGGAGAAAGAGCACAAAAGCAAAACAGTCAAGACATTCTTTGTTTTATGTGGTGACTTGCCATTTCAGCACCTGGATGATGGATGTCAATCTGCTCCCTGGGTGATGACGGCAACATGACTCTTGAAGTACGGCTCTAGATACGTCCAGCATAGTGCAGTTTCAGTCCTTGCCACTGATGTTAATAAAGCTTCAATTTTATTTTTGTTATCTCCACTATCAAAGGCCATGTGGTTTAGAGGATCAGTGGTGCTTCAACAATGAAAATGTTTTTGTAGCCTGAACTCTTGTCTATCCATCAGATTATAGTAAAAAAGAGAGAAGAGAAAAGTTTAGCAGCCACAGGTAATAAGGTAATCTCAATGTAATGCGGGTGAGATTATTAAAAGTGAACATAGTAAATTCTTTAGAGCTGTATCAACACAATGCAGATGCTTTGGATTTACCGTTCTCAATATAGCTTCTTTGACTGTCTCAAAAATGTTTCTTTTCATTTTCAGACACATTTAGAGAGATTACATTCAACATAATGTACCCTACAAATTTTGTCCTCAACTCAAAACCATATTTGGCCACTTTTTCAAGTTCTGTGTGTATGTGAATTGGCTCAGAGACTTGATTCACATCATTTTTAAATATTTATAAACAGATGGGAAACTTGTAAAAGACAATAGGACACAGAGGAACAACGGAAAAGAAGTTGACTGAATTCCCAATTCATTTGTCCTGAACAACATTAAAACTGATACTTCCTTAGCGCTCACTCGCTACAGATTTATAGTATTTTCAAGAAGTCCAAACATGTTGTTTCAGTCATATTTTCCTCCAAACTGTATTTCACTCATTTTCAATCAGAAAAGGTAAAATCACCATATGTTTCTACTTTTTCCATTCTTAACATGTTAATTTATTCACCCCAGCTGTTCTGAAATATTATGCGAGGGTAAAGATTGTTGATAGTCGTGCCTTAAGTAGCAACAGGGGGATATTAAGTGCTACTGAATGGAAAAGGATTCCTACATTTGAGAAAAAAACATTAAGCTTCCTGACTTTGCCTTGAGGAACAGCATCTGAACCTGATGTGAATTCCATCCCTGCCAAGGTTATGGTGGACCCCTTCACCACCCGTTTCACTTTTTCCCCTTGAAATATGCTTGCGTTTGTGTGTCTCTAAATGTACCACCACCTACCATTTATTTCCCGCTATTGTACCCACAGAATGTTTTTCTTGTTTGTGGAAAGCCTCACTCCCCAACACTGCTGACTTGCTTGTTTTCTGTCTTTTGGCTGCTGTTTTGTTATTGTACTCCCCCATAGTTATATACCTTCTTATTCGCCCTCTGCCATATTTTTTCCATCATCTCCACTGAAGCCCTTTGGCTTTGTATTACCACTGAAAAGCAATATTTTTTCCCAGTTTCTCAGGTTTGGGAAGAAACCTCAGTGTTCAAAATAATGCATTGCTTTTGCCTGGTTCATGATCTTCTCACACAGTGTAAGAGGGACGGACAGGTAGAAGAGAAGTAAGGGCAATGAAAGTGAGGAAAGGTTATTAAACGATAACACCGTTGGTTTCTGTCTGTCATTTTAGTACACTATAAAGTTAAGTAATCCATCACAGTACAACAAGAAGTCTTTTTTTATTGATGGGGTTTGAATTATTTAGAAAAAGAGAGTTTTGAAAACAAGTGCACTGGACTATGTTAAGCAATTGATGTACCTCATACACCACCGCTTTGATAGAAATGTAGCACGTAATGTGTGATGTGTAATGTGAACAAATGGGAGTTGTGCAATGTGATTTTCAATTGTTATTTTAATAGATTAGGATAACTTTTACGGTGTAAATTGAATTCTCATTTTGTGGTTATTTGGGTGTTAGCATAAATTGATTTGAAAAGTCAGCACTGCCTTACCAAATAACAATATTAATGCAACTGTGACCAGAATCTAAAAGATTGTTTATTAAGATGTATAATCCTACAATATCTCAAGCAAGTGTCAAGTCTAATCAAGGTGTATTCCAGTGAAGTGAGATGAAATGACTGCTACTATACTTTGGAAAATACTCAGCACCAATGTAGTAAACTGGCTAAAATATGCATATATCTTTTCATTAAAGCCCCTGAAATTGTGGTTTCCAATCTTAAATATTTTTCTACAACGTTAATTTTCATTATTGAAAGTGTAACAAACAAAGTCAAAGTTTGGGGAAAACACTGACAGGTATTATTTATCTAAGAGTTTAATGACAGCTAATCTGCGTGGGTATGGTTCAATCAGATTTGATTGACAGTGCTGGTGTATGAACAAATAATGAATGACAATATTGTAAAACACACAGTTTTAATCATATAAAATATGTCTTCGTAGGAGAAGTTACAAATGTTGACAAATACTGTACATTTTAAATAAACATTTAAAATGTCCTTAAATCTGCTAGTCTGTTAAAACCATTTATTACATGTTTATATACTGATTGTACATGATAAATAGGGAGACTTAAAGTTAAATGTTACTGCAAAAATATGTTTTCAGGGCCTTTATGTAAATGTATTTCGTGAGGGAAAGACTGACAGAGAGAAATTGACTGAGGGGAACGGTCAAGGAAGGAATTAAAGTAATATAACTTTGTATTAAAATGTGCTATAACCACTATTACACTTTCTGTCTCTGTCTCCTTCTCTGTCAGTCCTTGGCCCTCAGGGTCTGCGGTTGGTCCAGGTGACCGACGTCTCTCTCCTGGTTGAGTGGGAGTCAGTTCGAGGGACAGAGTATTATATTTTGACATATCATCCCAAAGATGATGAGAGTGCCCTGGAGCAAGTAGGTTTTTTTTTCTTTAAAATATCAGAAGGTATGTCAAATAAAGGATGAGGCATAGAACCATATTTTTCTTTAACATTTTTAAAACATTTGTTTCAACCCACTGTATCCTAGGTCCGGGTTCCCAACACAGAGAACTCCTACCTCATCACAGGACTGTCTCCCGGGGTCACCTATATTGTCCAGGTGTATGCCGTCATCAAAGAAATCCAAAGTGAAGCAGATAAGATCGAAGCTACCACAGGTGAGCACAGGCCGCTGTGATCAGCACTGAAAAACAACAATGAGGCCCTAAAATGTGTGCTCCTCTAAATGAGCATGACGCAGATTAAAATCCATTACTGGTGAAGTGGAATGGGGCTGGGTGCAGCATGTTGCCTTTAAATGTGTCGGTGGCTTAGGGCAAAGGCAGATGTGGCCTATTAAAGACTCATGTGGCAAGGAGGCCAGGTATGGCCTGCAGGCCTGTGGGGTTTAGTTAGATTTTCTGTGGATTATACGGTCACATTTGAGGTCAAATGTAAGTACTTGTGTGATGAGGCATGAAAACACTAATATGTCAAGCTCTTAAATGTTTAGAGGAAGGAGGTGTTGATTAAGAATCTAGATTTTAGGAAAGAGGCAAGTACACGGCAAGAGGATGGACAAGTTTGACGAGATGGGCCCTCACTACATTTCAAATATTGACTTTGCAGATTTGAAGATTTCTTGATATGGCGGTCGCATGTTTATTCATGAATGAACAGTCTGTCCCACTTGTGTAAGATGAGGAGAGTTTTTCCCTGTGTTTAAATCTACCTTATATGTCTTTTTATGCAAATGCAATGCTAAAAAGCAATGAACAATCTGAAGCTTGTTATTACTAAGTGTTTCAGTAAGTGCTGGTTTGTTAACTATGTAAAGATAATTACAAGGAAATGGTGTTTAATAGAAATCGGACTTGCTCACAGATGTGGTAGAGACAGATGTGAAGGGAAGGAGATTACTGGACAGAATTGGTGGGCGTGAGTGAGACAGACAGACAGATGGAGAGGCTGAGTTTGACTCTAGTGTGTGGTTAGCCTGGTTAGCCATGGAAAATCTCCCAGAGCATGGCATTCCCATATGGGCAAGAGAAAACACGCCATCATCTGACTTATGGTTGTCTGAGGAGTACACAGCATGAGGTTACATAGTTTTCAACTTCAAACAATGATCTACTTCAAAAGAGGATTTAAGTGAATGTTTTTTTCTTTTTCCTTTGAAAAACACAATTGCTGGAATTTTCATTTGGTATCATTTGTTTAGTTCGATGGTTTTGTTCTGTCTTTTTTCACCACATGCTGCAAATCCCTCCCTCCCACTATGTTAATAGTATTACTAAATGGCACCTATCTGTACATGCATTTACATATATTTCATATATTTATAAAATGGCATATGTGTGAAAAAGTTAAGCTTTTTGTCTTTGGCAAATACCCCTTTCTGGATGTCTAATAGTACCTCTGACTCACAGTATCATAGCAATAGGTTAAGCCTGTGGTTATGAGTTAAAACACTGCTCAAAATATAATGTGCATATTTTTGACATCTTTTATTTTAATGTAGTGCCATGGGCCAAAACACAACAGAAAAACAATAACATGAGTGCACTGTCATTACAATTTTATTCACAAATTTTATTAAATGAGATGGATTATTTTTTAAATCATGTAAGACTAGCAATCACTCAGTGATTACATTACTATTTTATATCATTCACAATGTCTCCATACCCTAACATGATAATAACTGAGAGTCGTTCTGTGCTGGTATGCGTTTTTACAATCAAAGCGATACTACTGTGTTTGAACAGCGACTAAGTTATATAATGATGGTAAATTTAGTGTGACAGCACAAGAAGAGAAGAATGAAATGACTGACTACCATACCCGACCAAGTAAGGTTGTATCAACAAAACCCCTGATTGTATTAAATTGAGCAAGGGTGCATTTTATTGCTTATGAATTAAACTTTTCATTTGTGAGAGGAGGAATGTGTTATTTCTTTCAAAAGTTACATAGTCTCGCTCTAAATACATGCATAAACCTAAGTGCGCAGTGTTTCTGACATTTCAGTGAAGATATTGTCTACAGTATGTGATAGCACAAGTTTTTCTTTTTTAATAGAGCAAAGTACTAATATTCTAATATCATGTTTGGTTATGATGTTTTCTTGATGGCCAAAAGGGAAATGCCTGTATGGCCCCCTCCCCAGAAAGGTCACATTTCAGGGTGCAAGTGATTCATCTTCTAGCTCAAGGACATGGGAGCAGAGCAGGCCAGATGCTTGTGATTGCAGGGGCTTTAAGGGTCATGTCTGTACTCCCAGTTTCACCTTGTTGTCCAACATTTGTATCCTTCCCAGATGTTTCAGCTATTGATGATATCCGAGTTCTTGGCCAGACAGAAGTCTCTATCCAGGTGGACTGGAAGAACCCACCAGCTGAGGTGGATCACTTCAGGCTCACACACACTGACCCGGTAGGACAGGAGGAGGAGCAGAACGTACAGAGGAGCCAAGAGGCGCGCACCAAACACACTATTGTGGGTAAGTGTTGTAACAGACAGAACACAAGTTTGCACAGATGACATGAATATATGTAAAAACCCCTGAAGCCCCTTAGTATATTTCTGAACTGTTGTGCCCTCATCTTAAAGTCTCTCAGGTTGGCTAACCAGTGCCTAATACCTGATGTTACCAGAGGTCGGCTTAAAATTAAGCTGTCTTTGCCCCTATATTCTGTAATAATTTACCTCCCAATACTAGATCATCCAATACAATTAACTTTTTTTTTTAAAGTCACTTATACTTCTTGCTTTTCTTAACTGATATTTTTCTCTTTTGTTGATTTTGTTTCAGTTTTTTCATTTATATTTTGTTACTCTGTTATTTTGATGCTTTCCTGCCGGTTTGATACTTCGTGATAAATACATTTATTGTGAAGCACTTTGTGACTTTTGTTTTGAAAATGTGTACATTTTTATCACTACTTACTTACTTCACACATTCATGCACACACATACTGTATGCATATGTAAATACACCTCTGAATTGTATCAGATGATGAATACATTTTATAATACAGAATTGTATAAAATAAAAGCATCAAAAACAAAAAGTGGAATATCTCATCATACAGTTCATATACATTTAAATACAGATGTTAGAAGATAACGTTCATGTAATAGTATAGAGCAGTGGTTGGTCTTGTGAGCCCTTAAAATGAAGCAATGCTTACTTGAAAGCTACATCATAGGTTATGGGCTCAGTGTGGACACAAGTAACGTTCAGGTAGACCAAAATGTGGATTTCCTTCTCAGACTGTTACATTTGATGGATTTTTAGACCTGACGAGATGAAAGTATCCAGTATCTCGCAAGAAAGAAAATTCAGGAAACATAAACATAATATAATGGTGTAACAGAAACATTTCCTCTATAGACCTCTTGGTCGGTCCTGACCCCCAAGTAGGGAACTACTGGTATTGAGTATTATATTGACTGTGTCTTTCGGCAGGTCTGTTTCCCGGAACAGAGTACCAGATCTCAGTGCAGGCCATCAAAGGAACCACTGAGGGAAAATCTTCCTCTGTCACTGGTGTCACAGGTCAGTGTCAGCCATCCATTTAACCTAATGTGTTACTCAGTGACCGGTGCTTTAGCAAATTCTGTATATTATCAGTGACCACAAAATGGGCTCAGTTTTCCTCAAATGAACTACCATTGGACGGAAATTGCAGAGACTTTGTGCTGCCACTGACTGTGTCTGAATTGGATGATAGATCAGCCACTTGTGGAGGTGAAACACATTAAAGAAACAGTGAGGATATCTATATTCCACTTAGCTTTGAATTGGGTGCAGCATCAAAGACAGCTCTTAGCTCTTGTTAAGCCACGTATAATTCACCAGCGGTCAGAACCTAATAGGGAAAACATATAATCTGTCATACACAATACTGACATGCTCTATGATACAACCTGGTATTACCTTCCCCACAAAGCCAATGATAATAGCATAACAAATGCAGCCAGCAAGAAGCATGATTTTGGGTTAATGATGGAGGGCTGGAATTTACAGCTTAATAATCTGGGTAGGTCCTAATGGCTGTGGTGAACATGGTCACCAAGGGTAACATGATATGAATGGTGTAACGGCTACAAAATGCTCCCTGATGGTTGAGGTGAGAAGGTCCATGATTTACAGGGTCCATCTGGTAATGTTGGATTTTAGCGGTGTGGCATAATGTTTGACGCACTTGGTCTAACCGTGTTCTGGACTGATTTTAGGACGTGAGGAGGAATTCATTTTACAGTTTCACTTTAACAGCTGCCCATGACATTCAGGTGCTTTAAAGTAATTATTTAAGTGACTGACAAATGATCCACAATGGCATGACAGGTCTCCAGTTACTCCCATTATTCTGCTCATTTGTGCTTTATTCTCCACTTTTCTGTCTCTCATTTTCCCTTCTTTTCTTTCCTCCTTCACCTTTGCTCTCATCCACCCTCAGAGCTTACTCAGTTCAAAAGCAGTCTCCAGATTGATGGCTCTTCGTTTTTTAGGCCCTCAGGCAGCCAATTTAATGGTTTTTAGTCATCAGTGTTAGCTAGGTACTTTCAAGACTCACCTCTCTTCTTTTGCAGCCAGTCAGGTACTCAAGAGCCCCTGTCTGTGCTAATCTTTTTTTCTGTGTGTGAGTGTGCCACCTACTCGTGTAGTAATTGCATGTGTGTGCATGTGTGTGTGAATGTACTAATCTACACCAGGCAGACAGTGGCTTGTCTCCACTCCAGTAGCTCCAATCCTTCATTTTAGGTGTTTCACGAAAAGGCTTAGAGGTGATTGAGGAGGATAGTCCTCAGCTCTGCTTGCCAGCAAGAATGTGCCGGTTTCATGATGACTGGCATGGCGCAACACAGAGCACACCCGCCTATTATCTCACCGAAGGTGCTGTTTGCATTGGGGCCAGCGTGGTTATACGCAGCACTAGATAAAAGGAACGTAAGGAGCAAATGTAGAAAATATGCAAATAACAGAGCAACAGCAATAAAGAAAAAGAAGACAGTAAGTGCGATGGTTACAGCAGAAAATGAGCAGGAATAATTTGAGAATACAGGAGCAATAAGGATACAATGAGAAATCAAAATATTTATATGGAAATCAAGAGCAAGAATAAGGCAGGATATTAAAATAATGGGTCACAAAGAGGTAATTTCAGTGACATTATGTAGCAGTGTGTGATGAATTACTGTGTAGCTACTGTTATGGTATGAAACTGAGCTTTTGTCCATAGAGAATATAGCTGATTCCTTCCATTATAGAAGCTCCATTGTAGAAAGACTATTACATTTCCTCCTCATTTTTACCATCTGTCTTCCACTTTTTCTCACTTTTCTCTTCTCTCAATTTCTTTCAAAGTTCACCGTTAGCACGTTTTTTTTTCACCATATTTTGTTATGGTTCCTCACTCTCTTTCAGTCTTGCCACCACTAAAAAACGCGAAATAGACACATAAATTAATTTTATGAGACTTTGTGGCAATGTATTCGTGTTGTTTCTTCAAGATGACAAAGATACTGAAAACGTGTTTTTATTGACAATGCTGAGACAAGCTGGTTTTCACTATTGCCTTGTAACTTGTGAAATGTGAAGACTGGAGTGAACTGTATGCTGTATGTAGTTATTGAATGCCACTTTTTTTATATTTATGGCTGTACTTCCATATGTGCATCCAGGGTGGCTCTATAAATCATCCTCTCTCAGCCTGTAGTATGTTGGAATTATGCTGGTCTTGCAGCATATAGACAGGCTGTGTGTGTGTGTGTGTGTGTGATTCTGTGGGTGGCTGCATGGCCTCCTTTAACTGCCATCACTTCAATGACAGCTAACATTTAGGAAAATACCAGAACCAAAGGGATCTCTACTTGGAGCAGACGTTTCATAGTCACTGACCTGCCAAAAGATTATAAGGCGTATAAACACAACATACCACGGCTGCTGCTGCTGATGATGATGATGATTCAGATTCAATAAAGTCACCACCAAAGCCCATATAACCAAAAGCAGATGGACTTGGCTTTGATAGAGGAGTTGAATGTCTAGTCTTTATGTTATCTGGACACACTATAGCACCTCATGTGCTCCAGTGGGAGTACCCTGTCTGCTCAGACGCTGTCCATCAGAGTCTTTTGAGCAAGCGCTGTGCAGCAGATGCCAGAAAAATGACAAGTGAAAATGAGAGAAGGGACACTTTATAAACGCCTCCTTGCCTGTTCATTATATGTGGTAAGAGACAGCTCTATTGGCCTGTTCATGTATGTGTGAACATAAATGTACATGCATGTGTCTGTAGCAAGGCTAAGGTACAGGAAAGATACTCTGTGCGCCTTCCAATTGTTGTTGCATTTGGAGGAGGATCTGCCATTTATGCTCTTAGTTATGGATACATACTGTAACCCTATCCTCAAAAGTTAGTTTCTTGCATCACCTACAGTTTTACAATTAGTGTGGGGCTGTATGTACGTTCTTTGTGTGTGTATAAAGTCTAATTATGTACATGATAGGTCTGGATTACACTATAATATATAGAAACTGGTTTGTATTATTTAGAGAGGTAAAAGTATATTGATACTTTCTGGTGAGTGGTGATGGTGCATTAGTACAGGCTTAATTTCAAAAAACAAAAATTACTCTGTTGGTCTAAAAGTGTGTTTATCAAAACTGAAATTTGCATGCCTGCTAGTTCAGTGGATGGATAATGAGAGGATGATTTATGATGGCAAAATGCGCCTTTTATATCATCCATGTGGTATGTAACTTCTACTTCTAGATGTGGCAAAATTGACAAGTCAGTTCTGTCATAAAGAATCATGAGCAGCTTACGGTACAAATAGATTGTTGGGCAAACATGAAAAAAGCCTGTGGTAGCCAGGGGACACATATGTCACACCTAACGTACTGTAGTCTCTAAAACAATGGCACCTATTGACACATATTTTTTCTCAGCTCCATCCGCAGACACACTGCGTGGCTTCCACTGTACAGTGAGGCTGTGAGGCTGTAAATGATGAAAGACGGCCTGTTATTGTGCACGTTGTGGTCGATGCCTCTGCTGAACATGCCACCCATAATGGATAAGCTGTTTTCCAAATGGCCGAAGCCACAGCTCATGTTCTGAAGCCTGGTAGCCACTGTCGCTACGCAGCTAGTGGGGTAGAATGTGTGAAGAAACTCGATCCATCATACACAGTAACTTCAGAGCAAATGCAAGGTGCCCTCAGAAAGTAGTAGTGCTTGGAAAAAAGATCTAAAAACATATAGAATATATCAGACAGCCAAGACAGCAGCTATACCACCTAGAAAAGCAAAAGGAACTGGTAACGAAATAACACCAAAGAGGGAGAAGGAAACCTTTGTTTTTAAGTAGAACAAGGTATAGTTGAATACAAGCCTTATTCAGATGGTTATAAACCAAATAACAATTTAAGTTAATTTGTAGTGACGGATAAAAAGCAATAGCAGACTTTCCTTCAAACTGTCAAATGCTTTTAACTTTCCTAGTTCATTTGGGCTGTCTGACAGTTTAAATCAATTCAAAACCCATTCATTTAATTTACTTTTATTGAATTGAGAGGACATCTGTAGCCAACATCACTTTGGGTTATGTAGTGTGATATATGACTTTAGAAAAAGCAGGGTTCGTCCTCTTCAGACTGACTCTAGCAAAGTAGTGTTTGTAGTAAAAGGTTAAGATTTCTCAAGAGGAAACCACGTTCTGCTGTTTCCAGGCCTGTTTCTGTTTAGTCTTGACTGGGGACGTACAAACCAGAAGCGCTGGTGGATGAATGCACTATGTAGAGGAAAAAGACGCCACTGTAGATGTTGCAGGCTATACTGTATGGTGATTAGACTGTTTCTCTTAAAACTATGTGGACATGGCACAAATTGGCTATTGGACTTTTACATGTGCAGTTTTTAAACAGAATTTAAAAGCCACTGTTAGTGCCACTGAAATAAAATTACTACTAGTATATGTGACAACCACTTCCCTGTTGCTGCCAAATTACAAAATGCAAACACAATCTGCCGGGTGGCCTGATGGCTGCCTGGTCATACTCACACAGTTCTGGTGTGAAATTATTAGTAAAAAAAGTACACAGTCTGTGTGAACATTCAGCAGTAAAACAAAGGTTAAGACTAAAAAAAAAAACAAAGAGAAATGCAGTGTTATGACAAGATTTGTGACAAGATATATTATGTTTGGTTTGCAAACATAATATATCTTGTCATATATCTTGACACAATGATGTTAGATTTGTTATTTGGTATGTGTGTGATACAAACTACTACTGATTTTTTTGTAGAGAGTTAAAGTTGCTTTTTATAGTCTCCAGTAAAGTATTCAAAGAAACTAGACCAAACATTTAGATGGATACCTACATGCTGTGTCATTGTGAATGTGTACAATCTTGTAAATCTGTGTGCGTATATGTGATTTTATACATGGTGAGTGGCTACCCTTAGTAGCACTCACTTAAGGTACTTAGACCACTGAATGACCTCTCATTTTTAGGCCTTTAAGAGGAAACACTCAACCCTAATAAAATGGAGCTAAATTCTTTCGGTGGTTTAGCTCTTGACCGACTGTCAACCAGTGCAGCCGCAAGGACGGAAACGTGACAACAGGAGAGGAGAGGAGAGACAAAGAGGGGATATAGACAGTTGCATAGTTCCTTTCTTCTCCTGGATGCATCATCAGTCAGTTTTCATGATGGCAGACTGCGCACTGACACAAGACTGACCTTGACTAGGCCGCTGCCCCAGAGGAATAATCCTAAATGATGATTGCTTTTACATTTCCCTTCACTTCCTCTGTGTCTCTCTTACTATGCCTCTGTGACTCTTCTGTTTCCCTCCCTCTCTTTGTTGCCCTCTCTCTCTTCACTTTCATCGAGATTCCCCCGACAGAGACTAACACTCATCCGCACACATGCACCACCAACTGCTCCGCCCGCGTCTCCCATATGTCTCCTGTGATTCCTCAAGCCCACTGGCTTTACAAACAGAGAGCTCTGTGTTCTGCTGTGCTCCTGTGTCCTCTTCCCACTGCAGCTCATCCTGTGGAGCTCGGCGAACAGGACAAGACCACGTGTACATCGGTTATGTGCTGGTGATGTTCTTTTGAAGAGCTTCACAGAGTCATTCCCTTGAGTACAAATTCTCCTTTGGTTCATTTGTCATCTTCAGTGTCCATACAAAACAAAATATGGATACGCTTGCGTACATTTATTTTGGAAAGGTTGTGCGCGCTGCTGTCAGCTGATTGAAGTGCTCTACAGTTCCTTTGTGCCAAACACTGCTGTAGAATACAGCTTACTCTTACCTGCCACATGCTGCTGTTGATCGTTCTGCTTTTACTCACCTCACTTGCTGTTTCCACATACACCAATTTAATACTGTTGTAGGCAAGCATCCAAACTCAGATTCACTCAGTCTCCTCCCAAGAAAAACAACAGCCTTTCAGCAATTGCACCAAAACAAGATATGTTTACGTTCAAATGACAAAGCCCTGTAGCGGCCGTAGTAATGATGATGGGAGCAAAGGAGGAAGTCACATTATGTTGTTATAGAGCAAAATAGGTGGAGGGATGGGTAAACAAAACGTCAGACTTTAACACAGGAGGCTGCTGTTCGTTTCCTGTTTAACAGTCAATATATATATATATATATATATATATATATATTNNCCATGATCATCCCCAAACCTTAACCACATTTTTATTATTGGAACCATGAGAATGAAGGTCCCCTAACCTTAACAAAGTAGTCATTTTAACCTTAACTAACCTTCTTATTTAACCCTAACCATGATCATTGTTTGGCCTAAACCTAACCAAACCTTAACCATAGTGTAGTCACATCATAAAACTGATTTATTTTTCAGCAGTGGACACTGACACTGGAGAAAGCAGTTCATATTTCAGTCAACATTTGTCTCTTTCAACCATTACCATGATCTTTTCCTACACTTAACCAGGTAGTTAGGGTTACCTAAACTTAACCGAACCTTAAGAGGTGGCAGATCACATGAATCATTTTTGTAACTGTCATACTCAACGTTATGGAAGGCACTGATGGACAACCTTTGTTATTTAGGTATGAGGATCTGTTGGGTCTATAGTAAGTTGCCAACTCTTCATTCTTCCCACTAGTTCCTCACAACTTGTAGCAATACTCCTACTGACAGGTACAGTTGCTAGTTGTATGGCTTTTTCCATTTTATTTTTTTTCATGCTTGTCTTGTTTGTGTACAGTATATTCCCTATCTCAGGGATATGTCTCCTGGTTTCTGGTTTCTGTACGCTGGGTGCAGTTAGATTATGCTTCTTGCTCATCTGAGTTTCTAAAACCAAAGTGGATGTAGTGGAAGGATCAGTGAAGAACAAGAACTCATTTTTCTATTGTTTTTTTTTGTTTTGTTTTTTACCTCTTTTTTTCTTCAGACATTGATGCTCCTACCAACCTGGTCACCACTGAAGTAACAGAGGACACTGCAACAGTTTCATGGGATCGAGTCCAGGCAGAAATAGAGGGCTACATGTTGAGCTACACCACTGCTGAGGGGTCCAGTGCCGAGATCCCTGTAGGACGTGACAGCACCTCATACAGGCTGATTGGCTTGAGGCCTGGAGTTCTCCACACTGTCTACATCTGGACCTTCAAGGGAGATAAAGTCAGCAGGAAGAGTTCAACAGAAGCTGAAACAGGTAAACTTTGAATGGGACCCTGGTTCATTACAGGAGCGATCTTTTGTGTGTGCCCACAATGAAAGGCTTTCACAGATGACCTAAGTATAAATGCTTGACAAATACGTTTAAAGGGTCTGGGGTTTGATATGAAGTCAACAAAGAATTCCACAAAGGTTAGACATAAGAGATAAACTCTTTTGTTTTAACACAGTTGAAGATGGGCGATCTAAAAACAAATGTTTTTATCCTCTGTACACTTTTTTTAATGACCGCACAATGACCTGTGATTTTCAGATATCCCAAGTGTTCCCAGGCAGTGTGTTTGTTTCTTTCTTTCTTATTTACAGGCTTATTTACGTTCCTTTGTGCAAGATGTTCTAACCAATCATTTCCTTGTCTTTTTTGTGGTGGCAAGAAGTAAAAAGCATCACAGTAGACATTTTACACTTAGCACACTAACCCCTCTTTGCCTAACTACCAAGAGGGAAACTTGAACTCTCACTGAAAAAGGCTATTTGACATAATTAGGCTGGACACCTCATTTAAAAACGGTTTAGTTTAGCCTGGGGCTGAACGTCTGAAAGAAATTTGAGAAGAACCAATTTTGCTTAGTCAACAAGGCCAGGTATTTTGTTTCTCCTCTGTTCTCCTGTCTCTTAATCTTTGCTGTTGTGAAGTTTAGCAGCTGTTGCTGTCTGCTTGCTTTTATGTCTCTGAAGAAAGGAAAAAGAAGAACGCTTTTGAGTTCTGACTGGCGTAAATCCAAATTGCTTTAAAAATTCACTTTGTTTGTTTTTTCCACTGGCACCAAAAACTTTGAGGACATTTGCATACTCAACAGTAAAGGAAGACATAGTTCTCACATTTGCATTGATGCACCTGTTAAATACCAACAGTGTAAATGTCTGAGATGGTCAGGAATACAGTATGAGAGCAGCAAATGTAAATCCACACAGCACAATCCACACTTAATGTATTAATAATTGATCATTACGTTACATTTAATAATTTGTCAAATTTATAATTTTCACGATTGCGCACGTGTGTGTGCGTAAGCAGGAATGCCTTTCCTCTGTGCCACTAATGGCTTCCATTGCTTTTAGCCAAATGGGTAAACAATGGTTTAGTGTGTTTGCTGAATATACCTGATGTCTTTTTCCATTTCTTTCTATTTTTATACACATTTTCATTCAGGTTCAGTTTTCAGATTTGTACTGGGGCCTTTTGATGAGGGAAGCAGACATTAGCTTCAATAATCTCACTCATATATCAACCAGCAGGAGTGCACATGGATGCAAATATCTGAAGTGGCTTGAAACTCACTTTGCTAGCTGGTGATGTCAGCAATCGTGATCTCAATTAACTATAACATGAGTGATATGGGGAAGAGCAACAATTATTATTAACATTATTTTGTCATGATGAGGGACAGGTGAGAAGGATCAAATAATTTCATAGATGTGTGAAATTATTTGTTGTGTAGATACTGTAAGTCAAAGGGCTGTGCTTTTTTAAGTGGACACTTTCTTACGTGTTTTTGGAGAATACAAACATTGAGGGTGATATAGAGCAGCAAAGACACAAGATATATATGGGATTTATCTAGAAGCCAAACCAGTGGTGTTGTATCACAGAATATCAGTGGTTCAGATTTGTCTTAGTATTCTGTCACCATCTATTGTTTGCAGTGGTAGTTTGCATGTTCTTTAATTAACATAGTATACTCATAGTACCCCTGCTTACATAACAATGTGATATGACGTCAAACTTGGATTTGAAACCTCAACACAATAAAATGTCACATAGGGTCCTTGAAATAATTTCAGCATTTGTTTAACAACAGTTATTAATTGTTTCTAAAACGTATTCATATTCTTGATGAGAAGAAGACTAGTTTTGATTAAAGGACCAAAAAAAAAAACATCAAACACTTGAAACTGAGCCAAGTTTGACGTTTCTAACCTCTTACACATGACCAAAGGTTATGTGTAACTACATTGTGCTGATTTGAATCAGCTGTGTGTAGTTGTTGTTATGTTTGCATTGGATGTAGTGATGTCCTTTAGTAGTCTGTACTAACCACAATTCCCCATGCAGAGCTGGACACTCCTACTAACGTCTTGGCCCAAGATGAAACAGAGTCCAGCTTCAGGGTGTCCTGGGATCATACCCAGGCAGAAATTGATGGCTACGTCCTAACCTACAGCTCCTCTGAGGGCTCAAATGAGGAAATCCCAGTTGGGTCTGACAGTTCTTCATACATGCTGACCGGCCTGAGGCCTGGTGTCCTCCACACTGTCTACATCTGGGCCATCAAGGGGAGAAAAGCCAGCAGGAAGATCTCAACACAAGCTGAGACAGGTCTCAAATCTACAACTGTCTGTTCAAATCCAAAGCTCTTAATCATCTGACCAGCTAATCCTAAATTTAGGGTTAAATGCTCATCTACATGCACTGGTATGTTTAGGCACCTTAAAAGATTTTTTTATTTCCCTAGGTGGTAACCTGACCAGCCCCTGGTTGTTTGATGTAACTTTCAACCATTGTGTAATTAGTCTATTACAAAAACACAATTCTATATGTAGGACTAGATGCTCTGACTAAGCTCTTGGCTGAAGGTGATAGAAGAGAGCTGGTATAGCTCATCTGTAGTTTGTAGTTTGCATCAGTAGTGTATTAATATCCTCTACTAACATGTCCCTCTAGAAATAGATGCTCCTGCTAACCTCTCAGCTCGAGATGAAGCAGAGTCCAGCTTCAGCGTGTTGTGGGATCCAGCCCAGTCCGAAATAGATGGCTACATCCTAACCTACAGCTCTTCTGAGGGCTCTAGTGGGGAGATCCCAGTGGGGCCTGACAGCACCTCTCACATGCTGACTAGTTTGAGGCCTGGGGTCCTCTACACTGTCTACATCTGGGCCATCAAAGGAAACAAAGCCAGCAAGAAGATCTCCATGCGAGCTGAGACAGGTCTCAAATCTACCATTTTCTGTTAAACCCAATTATCTGATCAATTAAAGCCATGCCCCGATTGAAATACTGACCTCACATATGGGGCCATGTTTATGTTTAATACATCATATCTTCAAGCACCCTATACTTATTTATTTTGACAAGACAACTCCCTTGTAAACCCCAAAAGAAAAATGTGTTTCTCACATGGTAGACTAATCAGAATCTGCTTGTTTGTTTAAAGGTGTTTTCCAATGTATTCATCCATCCACTTGCCAACTTCTTATGTGGGCCACAGCGAGCAAAGCAGCCCAGACATCCTTTTCCCCAATAATTTACTTCAGCTCTTCCTGAGCATGGTCATGCCAGTTCATAGCTGCAATCCCTCCAGTGTGTCCTGCAGTCTCCTCTCAGTCAGTCATGCCTGAAGCATAAGGAGGCACTCAGGCCTCAGGCCCATTCTTTCCAAGTGACCAAAACAACCTGCTACTCTGGAAGAGCAGCCGCTCCATTCATAGTTCCTCTCAGATCAATAGTCTTCACTCTGTCATGCAGACTGAGGTCAGCCAACATGTTGGGGAACCTCATGTCAGCCTCTTGTATCCAACAATATGAACATTTCAGTTACATGTACTTTGCTACCCAATGTTTGTGACCACAGATGAAGGATGGATTGAAGATTGACTCAGGAAATTCAGAGCTTTGGCCCAGCTGTCTCTTCATTAGCATGATCTGATATAATTTCTGCATTGCTACACCCACTTCCCTTATTGTTTCATCTTTCTCCTACACTCTAACTCTTGTGTAAAATCCCAATTTACCTGGATCCTTGGAGCAGCTGCCTACTTATCTGGATAGGACAAGATGCCTTTTACCAGAAGTGGACAATGGAAGGCCTCAGAAGACAGCCTTCTTCACTCCTGCTGTCCACCACCAGGTTCTTGGGGTGCCACAACGGCAAGCACTCTTCACTCTTGTAACAGGTATTGCCCCCCAACTTCAAGCATTTAGGGCTGAGCTTTGAGGTTCACCCAGCCGCAGGCCTGGCTCCAGGAGTGGGCTCTCATGTCCTTGTTCCAGGTGAAGTTCTCTTCTAACTGTGACTCGATGTGCAAGACTGGGCGCTCCAACTAATCTCTTGGCCCATCATCAGTGTGTCGTGAAACAAAGTGCAGTCAAAAACAGGTGGACATAAGTTTACCTACAGTTCTGATGAGAGCTCAAGTAGAGAGTCACCTCTGGGATCCCATGCTGTCTCTTACAAGCTTACTGCCTGGGTCCTTGTGTCCTTTACATCATCTACATCTGGGCAGTGAGGGGTGACAAAGCTAGTGGGAAGATTTAAACATATATCTTATCTCATATATATAGATGGTATCTCATTTTTATGATGCAACATGTGAAGGTAGACATCATTCTTCTCCTTGTAATTACCTTGATATTACTAATATTTTTAGCAAATACATGCCAAAAGATTTCATTTGTTCACCTTTGGGTGAAAAAAGAAATAATACATCTGGTAGTTTGCACCAGTAGTTCTTATACTTTGCATTAGTAGTATATTAACCACTTCCACTAACATTTTTCTCTAGAACTGGATGCTCCTGCTAACCTCTTAGCCCGAGATGAAACAGAGTCCAGCTTCAGCATGTCATGGGATCCAGTCCAGGCAGACATTGATGGCTACGTCCTAACCTACAGCTCCTCTGAGGGCTCTAGTGAGGAAATCCCAGTCGGGTCTGACAGCACCTCTTACAGGCTGACTAGCCTGAGGCCTGGGGTCCTCTACACTGTCTACATCTGGGCCATCAAGGGGAGCAAAGCCAGCAAGAAGATTTCAACAAAAGCTGAGACAGGTTAATATGCTACGAACAGGCAGGATTTTTTTCTTGCTAATAATAAAGCTCCCCTTTCTCTTGAAATTGCAATTCATCGTTTAACATCTAAAAAAGGCCATTTTGTCAGTCTAGATTTCAGTTTTTTAAAGATATTGGTACACACAGGCAAAGCAACCATTTATATATGGACACATTTACCAATGGATGCTATCCCAAACTAGTTTTCACCAACTAAGGGAGGCTTTAATCTGATGTTTATATGAGCCAACTATGAGAATGAGTCTGTTAATGCTAAAATCAATCATTCATTTTAAATCCACATAAGGTGAAAGACACTAAAACAAAACTGGACAATATCTAGAAATCAGGATTTTATTTTATTTCTTTATTTTAATATATACTATTTTGTCTATAGCACAGCTGTGGCACTGTTTTAAAAAATGCTGTCATCTTAGCACAAAGCACGGAAACTTCCAGTTATCTTTGCATACATAAACTCAAACAGGTTACTGCTCTATTGCTGTAAAAAAAAAAAACAAAGGTCTTAGTCTGAGAGTGCTGGTAAGAATTTGCAGTCACTCAGGATCTGTTACATGTGTCCCTAGTTTGGGGGAATATTGGGTCTACAGAAGCAGTAACAGGCAGGATCTTGGAGCAGTAATATGTACAGATGCAAGAAAGTCACTGCCTTTCAGATGAAGAGGACAAGAACTACAGTTATTTCATCCCTAAAAAATTGGTTGTGGATTCCTGCAATTGTGGCCATATTTTACTTCTTTAATGCTGTTTTATGTGACAATACTGGATACATCTTTTGCCATATGACCTTTGATTTAAAACTTCAAAATTAGTTTTCTCTAAACTTCAAAACTACCAAGAAGCACCAAAACTCCTTCTCTGGCAGGAAATGTTTCCCACAGGCCAGGGCAGGTCACCGAGTATGTCTCGTAACTTAGTGTGGGGTAAAAATTGCAGCGGCAGCACATGGTGAATGGGTTACAACAGGGGTATCTTTGTGCGAGCCAGATGATCTGTAAAATCACCTGGGGGCTCTGAAAGTGAAAGCTGGATCTTTTTCAATTAGGCAGCAAATGGTCGAGTTTTGGATTATAAACTTGTCTCGTCGTAACTCATTAGGAACCATTGGAGGCTGCCGACCAGCATGGTGTTGGGTTCAGATAGGAAAGCCATTGTGTCAAAAGATATCATCTGGGACACATAAAAGCACGTGTTATTACATTTGTGACTTTATTGAACCTAGTAACAAGCACCATTAATGTGTCAGTTAAAGCTGTCTCAAACCAACATCACTGCGTTTCACAGACTAATGATATCAATGGTACTACTCCATCTGTCACTGTTCACACTATTTTCTCCAATTACAATTTAATTACCCAAAAAGCACTTTAATTTTTTCAGTGACAGTAAAACTCACATTTGGATGAATATAGGCAGAAGACAGTGTTTTTACCAGAAGAAGACTGAAGGTATGACTCTTGACTTGATTAAATAATAGATTGTTTGGGCGGATTTTGTACGTCATGGTGACGTAAACTTCCTATAATTTCTTGAGTCATGCCAGACAAATTGTTTCAGCGCCTGTTTCAGGTCAAACCACCAAAGCATTTAAATAAGGAAGAGGAATCACTGCCAGTTTATCTGCAGAGGCAGAGTGTAACTCTGCAGGCGGACGGGAGTCATCTCTGGTGTTTCAGGTGAAGAGAGGCTGAAATGCTACAGTGTCAGATACATTAATGTTGCACTTATCATTGAAGTAGATGAAGGGAATAAAGAGGAATGAATACTGCACCGCAAAGTTACATGTCTGTGTTTGAGGAACACTTAATTCACATGTGAGTATGAGAAAGGTTTGTAAAAATAATACAGAGAAGATTAAAGTGATGATTTAACAAAAAACGTTAAAATATCTGTGTAATTAAAGAGACCCTATTCATCTTTAGGGTCACTCACAAGTGACAATTCCACAGTTTAAGTGAACAAACTCAAGTAAAAGCAGAACCAAAATCCTCTGCTTACCCAAGCAAGACATGAGTCGATTAGATGTAATAATGAACATACAGTAGACGCGTGTTTGTGTGCTGTAATACTCTCTGATTTACACTCCAATCCACAGACATTGATGCCCCTAAGGACCTGAAGGCGACAGATGTGACGATGGACTCTGCTGTTTTGACCTGGATTCGTCCTCTTGCTGACATCAAGGGGTACATCCTCACCTACAGAGATGAGGATGGCAACATGGAGGTACTTAGCTGTGAGGTTTGACACACCTATTTTATCACCCAAACAAAAAAAAACGTCCAAAGTTTTGGTTGTACTTCTTTAGACTTACCTACAGAGAATATATACAAGGCGTGTGCACACTCAAGTGTTTTACGTGATGCCCCAAAAATCTCCTGTGTTCAGAAAACACAGAATTGGCCAGGCAGTGTGAGTTTTCCTACAAGGCAGTATAATAATGCATGTATAATGTATGTAAATACAGAGATAAACTATTCTGTATCAGAGTACATTTGTATTTATTTTATATAACTGTTACATTAAATTACAAAGAAGACACCCTCATATGGAAAACTGTATAAGGATGCAAACACCTTATTCTCTGCATTGGGTAAAAGCAGAGCTGCAGTTACTTTGAGCATCCTGTGGCCAAATCAGAATATTGAACTATACAATGCTGGATTTTAAGTCCTGTTTTCGTCTTGACATGCATGCAAATACTACTCAGAAAACCGTTTCTTTACTTTTGAAATGGGCTGAGGCTGCTGTAAAGGTACAGTATATGTTTAATTTAAGCTCTGTGAAACACTGCCCTCTTGTGGTCAAGAATAAAATGTAACTACTAGAAGTAATTTTAAGATCATGGATGAGGTGATTGGTCTTTCCCTTGATACTTTTTAAAATATTTTATAAGAACTGAGGAGCCCATTTAACCCTCATCCTACCAACATAAATAACATACAAGGACTACTATCTGGGGTCCCTTGGGACTCCAAGAATAAACTATTGTAAGAAACAACCATCACAGCAAAATGTGAACTTATTTCTTCTCAAAACATTACTAGTGATGTAATTAATGTCATCTGGAAAAAAAAAAAGTGATAGTTATAAAACATTTTATTATGAAATTATGTATTGTATTTCTGACTTTGAACATCATCTTATCTTAGGAAGAGCAGTATTTAGGGTTGTTGACAGAGCATATGAGGAAATCTGTGTCTGCTGCATCTGTGTCTGTCTCCTTCAAAATCACTGAAGGAGACCTGATAGTGTGTGATACTTTAAATTAAAACCCATGGTAAACATGAACTCAATAAATAGTTCCATTTATTAAAACTGCATATAGGCCATATTGGGTGCATTTCACTGGGGTCCCCCAGGACAACAATACACTGGTATTTTTTAAAAAGCAGTAATTAAAACAGAAACAGAAAACAATGATATTAAGTCATTAGGAACAAACTGATTGACAAAGTCATGAAAAATTGGAATGATAGAATAAATCACCTGAGAGATATGACAAAAAGTATATCTCTGGGGTCTGCGGGTGCCCCATTCGGTAGGATGAGGGTTTAATGCCTGTCTCTAATTGAAGTTCAAGACAGTGTCATCAAAGGCAACGTTATATACCATACATTATGTGGGTCAGCTACATTACTTTATAATTTACTGGAGTGTTCAGTAGATTAACTGCAGTTGTTGTTTATTTGGTCAGACGGTTGAAAAGAAGCTTGGAGCCAGTGAGAGCAGTTTTGCTGTATCCAGTCTGGAGATGGGGAAGAGATACGTTGTCACCCTCATTGCCTACAGGGGGAACAAGAGGAGCAAGGTGATAGAGACCATCTTCAAAACAGGTCTGTACACTACTGTCTTCTGCAGGTCCACAGATTAAATGTATGATGCTTTTTTCTTTTTTTTATCATATTATGTCAGGTTGTCTGACATTTATCAGGTTATGTCTTGTTATTCTGTGACATCATGAGAATTAAGTAAATATTAAAATAAAATAAACAAATTGTCACATCCCCTTCCCTAGTTGGTCTCCTGAACCCCTTCCCCATGGACTGCGTTCAGATCATGAAGAACGGCAATAAGAGGAGTGGTATCTATACCATCTATATTAACAATGATCACTCCAAACCAATTGAGGTTTACTGCGACATGGACACTGATGGAGGTGGCTGGCTGGTACGAATTATTGATAAACTGCACAGAGTGCACATGGGAAAACAGTTTTTTGAGTTTCAGGATATTAATAATACCGTGTTTCTATTATTATTAATTACAGTAATGTTTATTATAGGGACAGAATTTATACCAGTAAACATTAGAGGAGCATTCCACCGATTTTAACTTACTCATCACAAGAAATACTAGCCTGTGAAAACAGTAGTATGATGTCTTTTGTGACTTTTCAAAGTCTGAAAAATGATCCTGATGATGTCCACGTGCTGTTGAGTTGCCTTATGGGAATGTAGGATCCAGTGATTTTGGAGCTGAGGACTAAAATCAAGATATCTTGGCCTCTCTGTTACATTCTAGGGAGCAGGTGAGGGAAGGACCCAAGCGCAGACAGCGGGGAAGGTTAAACAAAAGGGGTCTTTATTGGGGAAAGGCAGGTAGGGAGGCAGGCAGGCAGGCAGACAGGCGGACTGGTAGTCAGGCGGGTAGGCAGGCAGGCAGGAAAGCTGGCAGGCAGGTAAGCAGGCAGGGAAGCTGGAAGGTAGGCAGACAGAACATAGAACAATGAACCGACAAGAACCAACTGAAAAGGACAGGTACAAATAGGGAAGGACTGACGAGGGGATCAGAAACAGGTGAGCACAGACACAGGTGAAAACACTGAGGGCTGAGACAGGAGGCGGGAAAACAAGACAGAACTTCAAAATAAAAGAACCAAGGGGCCGAACCGTGACACTCTGGTACTTCGATTTTGACCATCCTTTTCTTTTGAGTCTCCCACCTTTATGGAAATGCAGTATGTAGTCACTGGAGTACTCCTTTAATGATAGTAGTTGACAGTTACTGGGATTTTAGTGGTGGGAATGGTAACCAACAACCCAAAGCAAATTGTTTGAAACCTTTGTGTAACAGCTGTCTGTGAAAAATCCTGTGCTCGCTGCCTTCAGGTGATCCAGCGACGTACCACTGGCAAGCTGGACTTTATGAAACGCTGGAAACAGTATATAGCAGGTTTTGGCAACATGACAGACGAGTTCTGGATTGGTGAGCACTCCAATGTTCTGCGTGTTTTCTGCAGATACTGAAGCATGCACATATGAACAGTAGTGGAGTATTTCCTCTTGCTTTCACATTCTCTCTCTGCCTGTTCCCTCAGGTCTGGATAAGATATATGAGCTCACCAACACTCCTACTCCTACTGAGCTGAGGTTTGACTTGGGCCTGGGCTCAGAGAGAGCCTATGCTGTGTATGACAACTTTAAGATTGCACCGGTCAAGCAGAAGTTCAAACTCACTATTGGCAAATATAGTGGGACAGCAGGTGGGCCTTTTGCTCCTGAAATCTTTTTTCCAAATCACCAGCAATATGATAGATTGACACTGAGAAGACAACATGAGCAGCTTTCAGAGCTTACATTTTCTCTCTGATGCTTTACTCAAATAGAAGGAGTTATAGAGACGAAGAGAGGGCAAGGATGGCTGTGAGACAGACAGGGGTGGGAATGCATGTGTTTCAAGCAGTAAGCACCCCACCCATCATTCTGTGGGATGCTGAGAAAGCAAATAGACACCAACAGTAGGTGGGATATTTGTTTCAGAAACTTGTATTCAGTCAGTTATAGACAGTAGCTATATAAGGAAGGCGGTATCTGAAGAAGGCAGGGTTTTAGTAGGCTTTGAAGCCAGACAGATACAGATGCACAGCAAGTGGAACACTGTCTACACATTCCACAGTGTGCTGAAACAACATATACTGTATCGCTCTATTTTTGGCATTATATTAAATTTCTTCCATCAGGGAACACATGGAAGAAAAAGGAGTGAGCAGCAAAAGTCTGTGAATATATTGTGGATAGAGGAAGGTTGAATTGCATAGAGCCTGTTTTTGTTTTGTTTTTTAGAGTTTTTAACATTTAAACTCTACAAATTATTGTTAATTATTGCTGATGATCCCCAGGTGATGCTATGACCTACCACCAAGGCCGGCCCTGGACTACTGTTGACTTAGATAACGACATTGCCCTGGGTAACTGTGCCCTGACCCACCGTGGCGCCTGGTGGTACAAAAACTGTCACCTGGCCAACCTCAACGGAAAATGGGGAGACACTAGGCACAGTTTGGTGAGTGAGCAGGGAGGCAGCTCTGCATTGGAGAATGCATGTGAAGTGTGTTTGTTTGTTTTTTTGGTCATAGAGTGCTATCCTGCCATTATTCTGAATCTGCCAATGTGGCAAAGAACAATAAGTTAAAAAAAATGCTGGGTTGGTGGTTCGATCCCCAGCTTCTAATCGGATTACGTTTGTAATCTGATTACTTTTGTAATCTGATTACTTTTTGAAAGTGATTAGTTTTTAATCTGTTCACAATTCAATTACTTTTGTAATTTTGCAATTAGATTATGTTTGTAATGTGATTACTTTACTGTTAGATTACTTTGGTAATCTCATTACTTTTTCACTCGCTGCGGTTACATGGACAACATTTCTTCAAGCCAATTAAATCATTCTGATTAGAGATTCCAACTTAACTGTTTACATGGATGCTAAATAAAGTGATCCGATAAGATGTGATAAGATCAGGCCAGACTCTTCCGATTGAGGTGGTTACATGAGGCACTTTTATTCTGATAGGGCTATTATTCCGATTATTAGTGGAATATTAGGGTCCATGTAAACACAGCTATGGGATTACTCTTGTAATTAAAAAGGCTTGCTTTTGTAGTCTGATTACTTTACAATTAGTTTACTTTTGTAATGTGATTACATTTTAAAAGGGATTAGTCTTGTAATCAGATTACTTTATAATGAGATTACATTAGTAATTTGAATACTTTTGTAATTGGATTACTTGTTATACATGTTATCTGTTATACTTACAAAAAGACAAAGAAAGGGTGCTGACCGGGAGGCTGTTCCCTGGTCAGCAATCAAAGACAACTCCAGCCCAGCCCACTTGTAGTCTCATTGTTTGTGATTGTTGAGGTGAAGCGGAATTGGCCTGAATCCATCAGCAGTGATAAGAAAGCACATTTCTCACACCAGCTATAAACCATAAGTGTTTTTTACCTGGCTGATAGGGTAACAACAACAGTTATTATGTCTAAGGGAGACTGATACTGAAGGAAATGCCAGGGGAGATCTCTGCTCTTGTCGAGATTTCATCCATAATGTTGCTGCTGCAGATGTCTCCTGCAATGTTTGTCGGCAAAAAGCAATAACAGTCAAAACATGTTTGTACTCACATGAAATGAAGCCAGAGGCTGGTATTTATTAGTGTTTGTCATTCTGCCTGTCTGTCATGCCGCCTACCTCTTCTGTGACTCCATCTCTCTCCTCTCTGTTTCTCACCCTTTTCTTGTCTCCCTCATTTCCCCCTCTCCCTTCTCTTTCATCACTCCAACTTCTCCTTCTAACCATATTTTGCTTTCCCCCTTTTCTCTGATCTCCCCTTCTACATTTAAATCTCTCTCTCACTCAATCTGCTCTGCTGCTGTCAGGGAGTGAACTGGGAACCGTGGAAGGGCCACCTGACGTCCCTCGACTTCACCGAGATGAAGATCCGACCTCTGGGAGCCTTGTCCAGCAGGAGGAGGCGATCGTTGATGGCCAGGGAGAAGAGCAGAGCCACAAACCTCCAAAACAAATAAGAGAGCACCTCCCACTAAAACCACAACAGTCATCATCAGTCCCATTACTCTCCCATAACGCTAGATTTGGGTGTTTCTGTACATATGTACATACATATGTACTTCTTGGTGGTATGTGTCTCAACTCGTGGACAATATTTACACTTCTTCGGCAAAAAGAAAAATGCTCATATACAGTAGTAACTTATTGTCTGTATACAATGAGATTCATCAGAAATTCCTAGGTTTAGTGTGACTGTGGGAAAGCGGCAAATAAAAAAACTGCCTTGGAGATGTTTTGAAGTGAAGTGAAGTTGAATATTAACGAGTTCATTCTATCAGTTATAATTATAATTTTAAAAGGTCCTGTTTCACTGATTCTGATAGTAACCTCGATTATAAATCATGAAACAGTAGATTTAAGTTAAATTGGGAACCACGAAATCCATTTTTTCTCATATTACTGCATTCATTGTAACTTTTTTTTCAACCTCAGGGCAGCAGCCGAGGTTATTTGTATTATATTTGTTTATTTTATGTATTATGAATACTTGGAGTAGAAACTTTTCTTGTGTATAGTAGTATTGTCATAACAACAAAAATTAAAAAAAAAATGTTAAAAATGGCTTGTGTGTTTTCTTTTAAGACCAGGTGTGGACGATTAGCGAGTTAGTGCGCGGAGTTTATTGATTATGAAGCTGACTGGCTGTGTCACATTAAGCTGCCAGTGTGCCGCAAACACTGTCACATCACATTAGCTCATGTAGGAGAAGCCAGAGAATAACAATGGATGGCTGTCTTGAATGATCATACTGCTCCTGCTTTACATTCATGCAACAGGGACAGCGCATATCAATCAATGTGATGTGCCCATATCACGCCAATATGAATGAAGCTTGTTTGCCCCATCCTCAGGAACTTAATGACCAAACGCTTGTTTTCAATCTGGAAAGCTGACAAAGGTTATTAATACTGCTTTGACTTTGACTTTATTACATAATTACATTTTTTTTTCACACTTTTATTACAAACTCTGTTGGTTTATGTGACAAGGACAGAGCACATCAATCAACCTTCCTGCTAATCTGCCAGAATTGATTTGTAGTCTGTGCTCCTCATAAATTTTGCATTCACTAAATTTTCTTTTTTAGCTTTTATGGCCTGTAAGGTTCTATTCCAGCCAATCCTCAAAAAGGATTTTCAAGGTCAGAAATGAGAACTGTTACTAATTCAATTCAATTCAGTTCAGTTTTATTTATATAGAGCCATATCACAACAAAGTTATCTCAGGGCCCTTTTTCATATAGAGCGGGTCTAGACCGACTCTTTATATTTACAGAGACCCAACAATTCCCAAAGATTTCAGGAGCAAAGAGGCAGAAACCTCGAGCAGAACCAGGCTCCGGGTGGGCGGTCATCTGCCTCGACCGGTTGGGTTGAGAGAGAAAGACAGAGAGCCGGAAAGAGAACATGCAGTAGTACAGCACAATACAATTCTACATACAGAAGTAATAGTACTAATGGTATTGATGTTAATATTAATAAAAATAATACTAATAGCAATATTATAATAGTAATACTAACTAGAAAAATTACATTTCCTGCAGAAAATGCGTGGGAAAGCTGAAAGCTGAAATTTATTTGCATAACACTGCTGAAAATGCAGAAATGCCAGAATTTGAAGCATTGCTGAAAATGCAGAAATGTGAAAAAGTAGGTCAAAGGCTGAAGGAGAAGTAGTAGTAGAAGTTGTGGTGGTAGTAGTAGTAGTAACAATCTAAGAATAACAATCGGTATGGGCTATAAATCATATGTGGGAAATTTAACAAAGTACTTACAGATCTAGTTTAATATGTAACGACATCCCCAATAACTGTTGTCTCCGTTTAACTCTACCTCTGTCGGCAGGTTTAACACAGCCGTAAGACTGCTGACTGTGGTACAGGAGATCAGGGGTTCAAATCGTGGTCAGGGCAAGGCCAGAGCTGCTATCACAAACAGAGATTGAAGAGGTACAACACAAATGCAATGGCAAAGGGGAGCCAGATGAGGTTTTGGGTACCAAGCCCCAATAATAACAAGTCTAACACCTAATAGACTGGTCAATAATGAGATAAAGTGAAGTCTGAAAGTCCTAAAAGTGATGCGTGAAAGAAAGATGAAGCTAGCTTGTAGTTAGTGCTTTGGATGTGTGTCAAAGGTTGGCCTGACCTGCTTTAATTTATGTGTCCGACACTGGTTGCTATGGTGATTTAACTAATTTGTTTATAAACATGTGCGTGTGACAATCTGGTGCCTCAGAGTGCTCAGTCACTGAGAGTTTCACTCAGAAAAGTCACCATCATTCAAAAACCGTAGGTTGTATCTTACTGTCGGCACCAGAAGGCATTGCTGAA